>JAVFBX010221454.1:0-11344 GCA_034783855.1 Mopalia kennerleyi | reverse complement strand
GTTAAAACTTACTGCCCTTTAAATAGTGTTAAAACTTACTGCCCTTTAATAGTGTTAAAACTTACTGCACTTTAATAGTGTTAAAAATTACTGCCCTTTAATAGTGTTAAAACTTAGTGTCCTTTAAAAGTGTTAAAACTTACTGCCCTTTAAATAGTGTTAAAACTTACTGCCCTTTAATAGTGTTAAACTTACTGCCCTTTAATAGTGTTAAAAATTACTGCCCTTTAATAGTGTTAAAACTTAGTGTCCTTTAATAGTGTTAAAACTTACTGCCCTTTAATAGTGTTAAAACTTAGTGTCCTTTAAAAGTGTTAAAACTTACTGCCCTTTAATAGTGTTAAAACTTAGTGTCCTTTAGAAGTGTTAAAACTTAAGCTTACTGTCCTTTAATAGTGTTAAAACTGACTGCCCTTTAAATAGTGTTAAAACTTACTGCCCTTTAATAGTGTTAAAACTTACTGCCCTTTAAATAGTGTTAAAACTTACTGCCCTTTAATAGTGTTAAAACTTACTGCCCTTTAATAGTGTTAAAACTTAGTGTCCTTTAATAGTGTTAAAACTGACTACCCTCTGACTAGCCAGAGGGCATGATGACCATGTTTTCCACATGATTGATTGGTGTTTTACGCAGTGCTTTGTATTCCAACAGAAAATATGAGTAAGCAAAGAGCTGTTATGTGTTTGCTCTGTTGTGAATTAAAGTTACTCCATTACAAACGTTAAGCATTAATATACCTTTTGTTTGCTTCAAACTTGGACACAAGATTTTGTCCATTTTCTTCATGGATAATCAGCAACTGATATATGTTTTTAAGAATTTTAATTTCACTTAATTTTCTATGTTTGATTTAAAAGCGATTAATGCTTAATATGACTAAGGCTTTTTTTCTTATTAAACAACAATAATTCAGAAATGTTCTGCTCGTTATTTGTTTCATTGTAGGTGGGTGTATGACAAATTATCAGCGACTGTTTTCTCACATTTACAGGAACGATTTGAAAGAATTTAATCTGGAAAGTGATTTTATGGTTTTAATCAACCCACTCGCATAAAAAAGATTCATCAAGGCATTAATGTGCCATTTGCTACTCAAAATGAAAGCACTGAAAAAAAAACCCGGATTTTATATGAAATGGGGATGCTGTGGTAATTTGCTGACAGCCACTCGACACGGCTCATTTTGTGCCACAAATTAATGTGTTAACTCCTCAAAGCCACTGAAAGTAGTGCTTGAAAGTAAGAATTGTCGCCTTGTCATCTGGTTTCTTTATCGATTTGAGAGATCAAGGATTCTTACGCCATCCAATAAATCACTCTTTGTCTCTTTAGTCTATGACAAATCTTCTTGTACAATTGACAATTAAGCAACAATTTTAATACAGGCGATTGCTCTCTATCCACTTCACTTCAACCTACTTCCTGTACAGGCAGGACAGGAAAAAAATCTAATTCAAAATGGATTCCAGGATTTGGCTCTTGAGACTTATAAAACACAATGTATCCCACGAAACACCACAATGAGATTATATTTTGTCTTTATCGAATAGATTAACAATACATTAAACTTTCATCAAGGATTTATTTTTTAAAGCTTTACACAAATGAAGTTAGTTCATTTGTGGCAATGCTTTTTCTTTACACATAAAAGTATTAATCCAATCTTTAATTAATCCGATTTGCATCCCTTAATAAAATCCATAAATACGTCTTCTTGACTTGATCAAATCAGTCAGTCAGCCATTGTCACAGTAGATACTGAGAAATTGATAAGATCTGAGCTTTCAACCCTAGTACATGTTACAATAATAAACGGTGTTTGATGGCTTAAGAAAACCTGATCTTTTGGTTGGTTTCTGGTAATATACTTCACTTATACCACCAGTGGCATAACCAATTTTTTAAGAAAACTGGATGAAGTCTACATCAAATCATCTCTGTTAATATGAGTCTCCAGCCCACAAACAGGTGCTCTAGGACATTTTAGAGAAAGGGTAGTTCAGTTTCTGTTAGGAGAGTAGCAATGCTGTCTCTACTAAGCACTGCAGGAATATTTTAAACTTCGTCCAAAGACTTCACATGCTATGGTTGTGCTAGTGTTCATAATTGTTATAATACATCGCCATCATATTAGTGAAATGCCCTTGAGCACACTGTAAAACACCAATCAATCAATCATTTAATGTATATTGAAAATCAAGATAAAGCCTTGTTTAACCCATTCACCATTCGTATGGTGGCCTGATTGCCTCACACCGATCACAACATTTTTTGCTTATAAACCGATACAAGATAGACTAACACTCTCTGCAGTTCGTTGAGGCAAGGAACAGTAGTCCATCAGGCCATCCACTAAACCACGACCACTAGCCTCACACTGATCAGAACATTTCCCTTATATACCAGTACAAGATAGACTAACAGTCTCTGCAGTTCATTGAGGCAGGGAACAGTAGTCCATCAGACTAACCACTAAACCACGACCACTAGCCTCACACTGATCAGAACATTTCCCTTATAAACCAGTACAAGATAGACTAACTGTCTCTGCAGTATGTTAAAGGGTCCCAACACAGTAACCACATTTGCAGTAGGTTTGTGTTTGTGGTTTGTCTGATTGTTTGGGTTTTACCCTGTACTCCTATGACGAGTACCAGTACAATTGGTGAAGGAAACCACCCTTGAGGTCAATGGCTACAAGGAATGACAAGACAGGGCAACCACAAGACACAGTAGAGAGACATCACTGACAGATTAACTTTGCATTGCCTCTTAACTCTAAGAGCACCAGGGAAATAGCAAGCTCCTTCCCAAGCCCCTCCCTGAAATTGTGGTAAAATAAATTTTACTGAAGAATGAACTTGTATAAACGGACATGGGAGATACAACCAGCATGTAGTACACTTTCAGCTTTAATTGGTAATTACATTGTCAATAAAATCAGAGCAGAGATAAGTCCACTAGATTGTAAAAGGTGTGAGAGCTTACAGAAATCCTTCATCAAGTTAATTAGGAGAGGGTAATCTCTTAGTACATACAACACATCGGAAGAGATTATCCCCCTTTCTGAACTCTTTTATAAGGAGTCTTATTTTGGTCAAACATTGCCATGGATACAGACAAGGCCATACAAGATAAGCAGTTCAAAAATTGTGTTCTTTTCTCTTGAATCTCCTATCCAAAGATAGAACAGTGTGTTTAGGTCTTACTTTCTTGGCTTCTACATAGAGAGGAAACCCAAACAAAGTTAAATAAATGGTCCTAAAAGAGGAGAAAGGCATTATTTCCTGGCATCTGTTTTGGTTACGCTTGTCAGGGTTCACAAAGAGGATTAAATGAAAAAAAAATTCAAACAACTGTAACTTTCACCTATACTACAGTGTACCAAGAAGAAATTGAGGTGATGTTTTGAGTTTGTGGGTGTGTTTATATCCCGTTTTATTCCATACTTATGGGGTTATTTCACTCGTACAAATGTGTATCCTGTTTTTAGTCCATACATAGGGGTTATTTCACTCATACAAGTGTATAGACCAGCTTTATGGGTGGCAGCAACCCCGCTCTATGTATAACTAGCAACAAGACACAACAAGGCATAATACAAAGACAACATCAAGTTTGTTTGTTTGTTTGATTGGGGTTTAACGTCGTACTCAAGGAAATTTCACTTATATGTCGACGGATTGTCCACTTAACAATGTTCTTGGCCTAATTACGGTGGAAAACCGAGAAGAAACCTCGTAAAAACCACCCCTTCAATTGCCGTAGTCACATCGTGTGGTTCACTCATATACCTGAAGGTCGACAGATGGACTCGATCCTGTGAATGGTAAATCACAGTTGGCTTATGTAAGCGCGCTCGCTAACCACTAAGCCACGGCCGAGGGCCCGACAACATAAAGAGATTGAATATAGGGGGGGGGGGATAAAGGCTAAAAGAATGAAGTCCTTACCTGTTTGAAGCCCCTGTACATAATCTGGAGCTCCTTGCGTGTAAATTTTGTGTTTCGACAGAGAATGTCAAGCCCTTCCGGTTTGTACCGCACCACCTGCATCTCCAGATCATCAATATCATGATCTACAAAGACAAGAAATGACATAAAAAATTATATTTTGTGGTATTTCAGAAACTAGTTTTCTGATCTTTTGATTAGTTACTATTACTGCACAGAAAAGAAACATCATTAGGCAAAATTCTAGACTTTTTAATATAGGTCTGAATGTACATGTACATGTTAACAACTCATGGTCAAAAAAGCATATGTAGATTTTTTCTTCAGTGCTCTGTGGGGTATTGTACACATGTGAGACAGACGAAATTTAGTCAAACTCAAACCAAAGTAAATCAATAAAGCTGTTATCTGGTGAATACGAATTACAGGATGTGACAAGAACGCCATTAAATTAGACAGATTTTCTGTACCAGTGGTCCTGAAAATGAGAAAGGATGCTTGACAGAATAGGGTGGAAAGGAACTAAATGATACCAATTAAGAACAGGCCGCCCATGTAATGAGCTCACTGATTTAAGAAACATTTGTCACAACTTTTCTGCTAACAGAATACAAGACTTCCAAGAAAGTCTGAAACTGACAAATAAGTTACCATTGAAATATTTCTCTATATATAGTTAAATTGCTTAATGCATTATACATGTATGCCAGGGTCCCACTCAACAAATTTTCACTTGTTATTCTGATGTACAAATAGCTTAAAATAAACAGGAGTACATTTTTAAAGTTTGTTTGATTGGGGTTTAATGCCATACTCCAGGTTATTTCAACATAATGGGATAATAAATTAACCCAGATATCAGTGGCAACAAACACAGAAAACAGTAGCTTAGAATCCTTTTTTTTAATTTATATTCTATACCCAGATTGTATCAGTATCACATCATATGCATTCAAATATATATTCAAAATAATATATTAGAGATAAGATACATGTACAAAACACATGGTACAAAGCAGCCGCATAAGGTATAGAGAGAATCTCCCATAGTTTGTTAGCATCCTTGCAATGAAGATAGCTTCCTAACATAAGTATTTGAGATAATGGTGAATGGATGAATATATAATTATTACGGTGCATGGCCGTAATCAATATCCAGCTCACAAACCATGCACCCGGAGTGAGCACTCAATGCCTTCCTCCATGATAAATTATATTTTCTCTTGACAAGATCAAAGAGTTTTCCCCAAAGGTGTTTTATATCCAATTTTCCTGGGGGAATCGATAAGGAAACAGGCAGCTAGGTAACACAATAACATTGCAGGCAGACAATGACGTAACGATAATGACCCGTTATTGAATACTCAGTCTAATTAGGCATTGATTTTGCGAGGTGTGTGTTATTTGCGCAGCATCTGCCTCATCCACTTCACGCCAAAAGAACAAACTCTGATGCGATCAATTTTTTGTTATAGCTTTTTTTTTTTTACGAGGGCAATAAAACCCCCAATAAATAAGGAGAAGCTCATCAAAACAACATTAGAAATGGCTCATAAACATAAGGTTATTCTATTTAAATGACACACCTAGGCAATGCCGTCAAACAGCTGCCAGGTGCATTTCTAGTCTACAGTCAAATTTGGTTGACGAAAGCATAGCTAATGTCAATAGACTAATATTTTCTTTCAATAAATGGAAATTAAGCAAAATGGGAGTACATAAATTGGCTGATGGATTTCGAAAAGAAACTTCAAAATAATTTTTAGACAGTTTCTTGATATTGTAACCAAGCAAGTAGCCTAACCAGACAGCGTGTAACAACACTAGATAATCCAGTGATTGATACCACACAGAGCCCTTAGTAAATGTTCCAACTGGTTATTTCTCAGCTTTATCCTCAGCCCAGAATGAGAAGATATAAAACCACAAACTGAACCCCGGCTTGATACTGTCATCCCTCAAACCCTTTTAACTGAGCAACACCAAAAGAGAACCCCAATGCTATTGTTTAAGTATAACTCTATCTTTGTCTAGCTCTTTAATCCATGACTTAATGATTATCTCTCACACCAAATGACACAGCCATCGTTACTAAATAAACATATCATAATCTATTTTTATTTGCTAGTTAACCATGATACCTAGTTTAAAATATATCGATTGTTTAAAAAGACCATCATAAAAATCTGTTAAACAGCCATTTTCACATTTATTATCATACAGAGCAAGAGTCTATTATCTACACTGCAATGAGTATCCACTGGTTCAAAATGGGTTGGCTTCAACATTTACAATATCAATATATCACGGTTGCCGTGGTGAAAAGGCAACAATAACATGTATTGCCCTGGACGATATGAAGATAAACACATATTGCCCTGGACGATATGAACAAATACATAATAACACCTGTCAAAACAGTATACAATAAAGAACAATGCCTGATGAATGTATATTGATCAGTCATTACTGTAAATGTCACATCATGTACCATGCTTAATGTCAACAAGTAGTTGATATTTTGAAGAAGGACAATCTTGGTTTTTATGAGCAGCATGAAAAAAAACTGATGACACAGTTTTCATTCTGAACTGGCTGTCCACCATAAACAATCAACAGGACACAAAAGGCTAGTTTTTCAGGAAGCACGTAACATCAATTATTCAAACTGTCCTCAAAACGGAAACTTTTTTGATTTAAATAGACATGTATCAGATTGATTGTCTGTAAGGCATTGCAATTAGAAAACAGTTGTATTGAAAGAAAAATACATGGAACTGTTTAAAAACATATTGTTACAATAAGTACCCTTCAGAAATATTTAGGAATTCGTCAATTACTCATTTGGATACAAGAATAAAGCTAAACGATTGTTTGGTAGGTGTTTACGACGTGTTTAACGGAATTTCACTTATATGATGACGGTGTATCCAACAATAATTCACACTAGCACAACCAAGATGTTTTCCATAATGTTGGAAGGTTAATCTTACCTCAGTGCTTAGTAAAGACAGCATTGCTGCTCTCCGAACAAACTGTCCTTAGCCAAAGGGCTAAGGCTGAATAGAGATTTTACATTGTAATGGATACAATTGATTGTAAAACAGTGCTTTCTTGTTATTTGTCTTTTCTATACAAGGTTTAGGAAAACAAGATACATTGATTGATTGATCGATTGATTGATTGATTGAATGATTTCCATGTATTTCTCTTATAAAACTCTGCACCTGCTTTATCTGTTGACCATCCGTATGGTTTATTTTATGGACCGTGGACATCCTAATGGAAATATCAGAGGTAAGATTAATATCTCTGGCAATCCTGAACAACCAGAGACTTCAGAAACCCCATTTGTCTATAAAGGTGTGCCTCAGTGGTGTGCACATCAAAGGCTTCTAGATTGTGTTTACAGATGGTCCGATATTAAGCATGCTCTATCAAGAGGAGATCAGTTCTAAGCAGCTAAGGACCATGGAGATTGATGACAGCTGTTTACACAACAACTGTTTATGTAGAAAGCCGGGACCTCCATGTTGATGCTACAAACACAGCCATTCTGCTGGTTTCCCAGGGCTAGATATGCACTTTAACATGGCATAAACTCTCCAATGTAAAAAAAGTACTTCTTAAAATCAGTGGTATTTCCTACTAAGATCCATGCAAAGCCATTAAATATATTAAAACACAGACAAAATATGATTAAGATTAATTTGGGTGTAATGCTGAATTTAACGTTCCCGTAATTTTATGCAAGGATGGATGACTAGCATTGCTTGGATCATTTTGAAGACTTTAAAGGACAATCTACCTCTCATGGTGATTATTAAGAAGACTTTAGAGGGGGTTGTTTGAAAATCAATCCTCATGTATTAGTTCAGAGGCTAAAGGCATGAATGGGGTATTCTTTTCAATGGTGGAGCATTTTATTCAGGTATTTAGAGTAGCTTTTCCACAAACTGAGATAAACTGGTCATCAGAGACCCAAACAGTTTTTGATTCTTCCACCTTCATTCCCCGCCTGGACTCAAATTCAGCGCTTTCAATCTGTAACGATTTTAAGCAGATCACAGTATGCAAGGGACCCGGATCCAAAGTAATGGCTGACCACAAGAGTATATAAAACTAAAATCAATGATGGCAGTTGATGCAGGGCCTTGTGAACTAGATGGTTTTGGTGTTGAATTACACTCCAACCAGCCAGAACCATTACAGAGAGGCCATTGAGAGAGGCAGTGCCAGGGGAGATATTGCATCCCGATGTTCAATTTGTCTGTCACAGTCCCTGTTACAGGGGGAATGTGTTGGGATCATTAGCTAGAGCAAACATAGCACTTCTGGCCAGCACTTAGTTATTCAGTTCATGTTGGTTCAAACTAGGCGAACCTCCTATACCCAGTGTTTAATATTAAAAAACCCAAGGAGATTACAAAGAGTCCAATGTGCAAATATCTTCCAAACATTGTTAAAAAATCATAATAGGGTTATGAAGGCAAACATCATCAATGCTGAGGATTATGTTGTCCTTAGTCTCAAAACTCTTTCTTACTGGCGAAAAAAATATAACTATTCAATTTGTAGCACATGATCATACCTGGACTGGAAAGGCCAAGACATGTTAAAGTCACATTTACACGAGCAAAACAATTGAATTTTTAATATAAAAAAAACCCAGCTGTTACCAGAATATGGATTTTAAAACAGCACGACTCAAATTATGGAGAGAAAAACCTTTGCTTATTCCTCCGCTTACAACAAAATATTGAAATTACACTTATAAATTTAATTTCAATATTTTTAACAGTTTATTTACATATATGAATGTTTTTACCTCAAGACATAAATGCTACTGAATTTTTTATTTATAACCAAATTTTAAAGCCTGTATTTTCATTGATTTTATGATTTACAAATACCTATGTTGCTTTTTACTGTTGGTTTATGTTGATAGTACATGATAAAACATACAAGACCAGTTTAAATTGACAAGTCCTCTTTTATATAATAGTTAAACTTTTTGAAAGTTTATGGCCAATGCTATCTAGGCTGGAAAAATGAGCTCAGGAAATGTAGCGGACATGTTGTAAAAGCCAGATGGCTAAATAAGATTGAATGCGTGGCGGCAGCGTCCCATAGGTGCAATTCGTTCAACGAGAAATTTGATTCTATCGAAAAATAACACCAAGATCAGCACGCTATAAGGGTGGAAGGGAAAAAAACCCAGAAGTTTAAATGGTTTTGCTCATTTGGGAAATGTACTCTGACTGATGTAACCTACTTGACAACCATAGCAATCCCTCCCTTCTACCTTAACACATCTACACTCAAGAATAATTACTGGCCATTGTTTTTGTTATTGCTTTCTTGGTAGTCTTGGAAAATCTCATTTGTATGACTATGAACACTATTGGAGTGCTTCTAGAAGCTTTATAACAATAATTAAGCATAATTATGCATTTCTTAACATTATGTCACACATATAACGGCTTCCTATCTCAATGGGTGGTACATCCGTCATGTAAGATATAAGGTATATTTAAGTGTTATGATAAGGGTAATTGCTATGGTTACACATGGGCTAGGTTAGTGTTAGGTTTAGTATTAACCCTAACCCAGAACTAAAAATTCACATTTTATCTAACATGACGGACATGCAAACGTGTGACTGAAATAACCTCTGATACAGCAATGGCAACAAACAATGATAAAACATGATTGATTGATTGATTGATTGATTGATATTGAATGTTATGCTTAAGGGTACATTTTGCTTGTGATGAATTCTACATATGTAACACCAAACAGCCACATCAACACAACAATGAGAAACAAATCTATTATTTTTACCTAGGTAAAATACCAAGATTTTATTTGTCAGTATGTTGCCAATAATGCATTCTAATTGACTTCTTGAGTTGGAATAATTCCATGTGTTCTGAAACCGATTTTGAATATTCACAGAAAATTTTGAAAAAAAATTAACTTTATATATTAAACTTTAATATAAATAATTTACAAAATATTGCATTGGAGTTTGAACACCATATTGGTCATCTTGTTAATTGTTGAAAGGATAAGCCACTCAAAGCTTCGCATCTCATGGGTTATCTCCTCATCCTTGTGAATCCTCTTGAAAGGATAAGCCACTCAAAGCTTCACATCTCATGGGTTATCTCCTCATCCTTGTGAATCCTCTTGAAAGGATAAGCCACAAAGCTTCGGGTCTCATGGGTTATCTCCTCGTCCTTGGGAATCCTCTTAAAAGGATAAGCCACTCAAAGCTTTGGGTCTGATGAAAAAACAGGGTTGGGGGAACCCAGGTTTGGCTGTTTGTTAAGCTCCTTAATCCAAGTAAGCTACCCCAATACAATAGCTTACTCAACATTTCAGATTTAATTTTAAATTTTCTAAATTATTTTTAAAATGAATATAAAAGCAGGTTGGTACAAATATTTGACACCAGCAATAGTCTAATATTATTTTTACACCGTAGCTTGATACTAGTAGTGTTGCTGTGAACAGATACATATAAAACCTCATCAATTTTGAATCCCATACTAATCTCATTACCACAGCAATTTTGCGGTATGAAAATTATAGCATGAATAAATGAGTATAAAATTTAAAACAAGAGATTTGAAATAGTTAGAAACTTATAAATGACACTTTTACACATATGAGTTGGCTGTCTCTTATTAACCAGGAAACTTTAATCAAAGATTCTATACACAGAGTTATAGCTACCTGAAGATTGCATTGGTCAGAGAAAAGCTTTTAGTTAACAACTTTTTAAAGCTTGCCTTACCAATTATAATAACTTTTTTTAAAGCTTGCCTTACCAATTATAATAACTTTTTACAGCTTGCCTTACCAATTATAATAACTTTTTAAAGCTTGCCTTACCAATTATAATAACTTTTTAAAGCTTGCCTTACCAATTATAATAACTTTTTAAAGCTTGCCTCACCAATTAATAACTTTTTAAAGCTTGCCTCACCAATTATAACAACTTCTTAAAACTTGCCTCACCAATTATAATAACAACTTCTTAAAGCTTGTCTCACCAATTATAACAACTTCTTAAAACTTGCCTCACCAATTATAATAACTTCTTAAAGCTTGCCTTACCAATTATAATAACAACTTCTTAAAGCTTGCCTTACCAATTATAATTACAACTTCTTAAAGCTCGCCTTACCAATTATAATAACAACTTCTTAAAGCTCGCCTTACCAATTATAATAACAACTTTTTAAAGCTCGCCTTACCAATTATAATAACAACTTTTTAAAGCTTGCCTTACCAATTATAATACGACTTCTTAAAGCTCGCCTTACCAATTATAATAACAACTTCTTAAAGCTCGCCTTACCAATTATAATAACAACTTTTT
>JAVFBX010221443.1:0-11345 GCA_034783855.1 Mopalia kennerleyi | reverse complement strand
AGCACCAGGGCAACATGAAGCTCCCTCCAACCACCCGCTACATTTATGGAAGGCCCTATTGAATTGTCTGTTGGGGGCAATAAGCGGTTGTTATAAGGCATCTTCGGTTTCACCTGAAAATGAAGTCATTAACCCCTGGTACTATATTTTACATGTGAATCAAGGAGAAGCCGTTAACCCCTGGTTCTATATTTTACATGTGAATCAAGGAGAAGACATTAACCCCTGGTACTATATTTTACATGTGAATCGAGGAGAAGCCATTAACCCCTGGTACTATATTTTACATTTGAATCAAGTAGAAGCCATTAACCCCTGGTACTATATTTTACATGTGAATCAAGGAGAAGCCATTAACCCCTAGTACTATATTTTACATGTGAATCAAGGAGAAGACATTAACCCCTGGTACTATATTTTACATGTGAATCAAGGAGAAGACATTAACCCCATGGAACAATTAGGCCCCAACAATATGTGTAAACTATCTATAACCAGGGGACAGCTGTCTACATTTATATGTCTATTCACACTAGTTAGCTTTTTGTGGTTCGCCTTTAAATTAGAAATGTGATGTTGTACCATCGTGAAATCATTAGCCTAAAGTTTGGTAATTGCATAGAGCCATTTTGGGGCATTATTTCATGAGATCTTTACAGAGAGTGAGGGTTTGTCCAGACCATCCAGTTTATAACACAAACATTGATAACACAAACATTGATAACACAAACATTGATTACACAAACATTGATTACACAAACATTGATAACACAAACATTGATAACATGGTAACAAAGCATATACCTTAAACTTATGGATTTAATTGTCTTATTATTCCTATCAACAACATTTTATTTATTCTTATAGTTTCTTTCCATATTTTGGTTTGTAGAGTAGAATTATGTGAAGCTTCAAGACTTCACACAATCTTCACCAAATGTTATACATCAATCAGCTTGAAAGCGATAAAAAGAACAAAATAACAAATACCAGGTCAAGTGAGCTGGCCTAAAAACCGCGAGAGAAAAGCTAGCAAGACGCTCCATTGTTCAGAGGGGGTGGGGGGAGTATTTGGATAGAAAAGACCCTCAGAATTTATAGGGTAGGGAATATAAAAGGTTTGTAGAGAGGTTATTGTATGACGACACTTATACATCTCTATTAGCTCCAAGCCTTCACCTTGCCGCCTTTGATGGTGTCACCAGAACAAACTATTACGTGTTTCAAGTCATCCTTCATCAACATACACATCACACAAGATGGTGATTAAAGCGAAACTAGAATTTAATCCTTATTTATCTATTTATTTGATGTCTGTCTCGATTGTCGTGTTGTATCCCAGGATTGTTTGAACTTTAAAGCCTCACAGAGTTTATGCAGCCAAACAAAACCTAGAGATACTAGCAATGCCTCTTTTTAATTTCATGAACCAAATATTTTTTGTATTTGTTCTTGAATTAAGCCAATCAATTGAAATAAATCGGCCAATTTAATCTTGTGGGAATTTTAATACATAGGACAAAGTAATGTATAAACAAAATGTAGGAATGAGAAAGATAATTGTCTCAATTGTTAGACAACATATATATTACAGGGGTGGAAATGTGTAAAATATTTTGTCAGACATTTTTCCAATTTTGTCCTGCAGGTCATTTAACACAATGTTAAATTCTGTGGAGCTTATTGTCAGGACAATCTCAATTTTTATGGGACATGTCCTGCAAATATATAGTTATTTCCACCCCTGTATATTATTCATATATATCAAAAATAAGAAAAGTTTGAACTTCACATATTTCAACAAGTACATGTACCATGAAATGTAGTCAGGGTAAAGGGGTTAGTACTGTAGTAGATGTTGGTCCACTCTAAGCGCCAGGTTAAAAGCTTAACTCTATTCATGTCTCGTCAGGTGAATAATTGTAAGAGAGCTGGCAGAGAATGAGGATACTCTATCAATTTGGACTGATCACTCTATAATACAGTCTTCAAAAGCTTTCCAGAGCACTGACAAGTCTTCAACTGTAGACTGCGGTGACGGCCTTTTTAAAGCTGCCCCATTCAGCCATGGTCTCTGTACAATACCCCTAGACTGACTCCATAACCTTCAACTCATACACATTACTACATTATAAGACAGCACTTACTGAGGCACACCTTTGTCCAGACCAATTCGTCCCAACTTTATCAAATACAAGCCAACAAAACACACACATAATACACTGATAGAGAAGAAAAGTTCTGGCCACTTGAAACTTAACAAAAAATTTTCTCACTTTTTTCAGCCTGTTTTTCCTCAACTGAAACCCTTTGATATACAAACTGATATAATGATTCAGTGTCCTGTGTGAACCAGTCAGTAGCAGTACGCCTGAATGCAGCTAGCAATAAACGAACATAAAATACTGGTGAATCAGAATTCCTATGAATAAGATAGTAGAAGATACAAATCAATAAATAAGATACTGATGAAACAGCCAATGATGAAAAAGTAAATAAATAAAACTGTCCCAAGAAGAAAATGGGTCAATAGCAGGTTTTACTTAAGAAAACAGTTCAACGCCACACTTAAATCACAGCTTGAACTTTTAAAGAACAAACTGTTGCTCTAATTCGTATTTAACAAATCAACAAAAATTGCTGATACAACATTGCTCAACAGTCATTCCGGCCATTATAACAAAAATATGTGAAACCCTTTTCCATGGCTACTATCATGTTATTCTGAAGGTAACCGTGTGTCTATGGTGCCTTTTCCATGGCTACTATCATGTTATTCTGAAGGTAACCGTGTGTCTATGGTGCCTTTCTCATGGCTACTATCATGTTATTCTGAAGGTAACCGTGTGTCTATGGTGCCTTTCTCTACAGAGCTAACTCTAACAAAGTGTTATACATGTAGGGGTGATTTACTGTTTCTTTACAAAATTATTTACTAATTTATTTAAGATATTTTATGCTACCTGTTTTATTTTTATTATCACACAGGTAAATGGGTTAAGTTTCCAATGCTGTTGTTTGAAAGGGACAGCAATGGTCTTCAATGTTAAACACTAATGCAACAATCCTTATCCATGCATCCAATGAAACGGTTGACCGGGCAGTAGATTACACCAGTAAATAAATCACTCGATCAATCAATAGCCAGGCCAATGATAAATGTAAGCTACCACCTCAGCGAATGATATGTCAGCATGTTACAGTTAAAATAGACCTTAACATATTTAACTTTAGCAAAAAATAAACATAAAAAATGTTTTGTTATTCCTAGCAGGCTGGATATTATTGGGTTACCCCCCCCCCAGATATCCACACATAAAAAAGCACCAAAAAGAAAAAGGTCTCCATTTGATTAACAAATCGCAGAATTTGATCTTTTCAGAAGGAATTCCCACAGAGCTCTTTGATTTGTAAGTTGATGTTATGGAGTTCTAAATGACAATATAAGATAAGCTTGTATGTTAATAGACTGGCCGATGTTGATTATTGAGTATTGGATGGCTGGGTGGGCCGTAGCAGAGTTACAGGGGAAGTAACCCAAAGCTCATCTGTAGTATATACACTGACTGTAGGGGTACCAGAGGCCGAGTAAAGATGTGAGGACTCAGAGATAACAGGCGAGCATATCTGGAATTCTGGCGTTTGATTGAATTCCCTGGAGGGAGGTTTACAGAGTATCTGGATAGCCTGTGAATTGTGCAGGGGGGTGGGGTGCATAAAAGGGAAGGGCTAACTGGCCACAAGCGATACGTACAGTTACAGTTGTAAATTATATTCAAAATTGACTTCAAACTAATAGACACAAATAAATAGGTTCCTTGATAACATACAAATTAATATTAAAATTCCAATTGTTCTGATCAATCTTGGATGAATGTTTGGGGAGCAAGGTAATGGAGGGGTGCTCATTGGGCCAGGTGCAGGGGTCTGCCACCAACGTGCAGTAGGCAGGACTGAGGGGATTGGGAGAAAAGTGAAGTCTTATTCAGGGCTGTACATATGGCATGTTTACACTAGCCAGAGTCTCTGTGATGTAAGGCTTCTTACTGGACCATAGCTCCTGGAAAATGTAAACTCCTGTTGCCAGTACTGGTTGGTAAAGAGCCTGACCAAATAAACACACCAGAAGGCCTATATACCACAGTGTTTACGGCTTGTTCAGTCCCTATATACAGCCTTAGAATTGGAGGTAAACACGGGAGTATTGCAGAGAAACTACCCTTCTTTTGACTCATCTGGCTACACAGTTGTTTAGGCATCTGTTCAGTCCACAAGTGACAACAGTACATTTTCTAATTATTCAAATACAAAGAGATTTAAATGAAATCATGCCAAGAGAGACAGCTGTATTGGAATATCATTTGTTGACTGACATTCTGTAAACAAAAGGTGGCGATGACATAAAAAAAACTTGAGAGGTATGCCTCAAAACCAGCCAAAGGTGTCTTGGAATTTCACAGACATTTTTTTTGGATAGTACGAATCCACTTAACGACCAAATGGATTTATTTGAGAAATTCCTAAGCTGCCTAAACACTTTCCAAGTTCAAGCAATACTTGTTATTTCCAAGCTGATTTGAAACATTTAAGACATCAAAAGTCAAATTCCATTAGTGTACAAAGTGTCTAAGTTCAACAAAGATCTGCTAGTATTGGTGGAATATAATTATAGTCTAAGTAGGCCATATAATAGCTGATCTGCCCGGAGCTAGAGATGTATGCAGACACAAATTCAATAGTTGATACCAGTTCTCAGTAGACTGAGTAAGTGTGTGGTCTGAATACAGAAATAGCCAGTCATTGTTTTAGCCCAAACTCAACAGAGAACTAGACCTGGAAATCCAAGATGGTTGCTCCCACCAGATTTGTTTAGTGGTGGTTTGAGGGTAGAGGTTTCATGATGGATGTGACTCCCAGGTAGGGGGTTATAGGAGAGTTTGGTAAAACAGCTGTCAGTCTACAGGCAAACCTCTACACAGCCACATACTAAGTGGAGGATATCAAAATATGGGAAAGAGTTCTGGTAATTGACCGGTGTTTAACGCCTTGCTTAAGGTTATTTCACTTACATCACGGAAGTGTACTTTCAGAGAGTGAACAGCAACATGAGCATAATGTGAGGTGTTCTGCTGGAGAATTAACCTTCCTCAATAGAGGAGAACATAACTCTTATACTGTCCTCGGCTATATGGAGGAAACAACTTCCTTACTTTACCTGCCTAAGTCACATTCCCCAACCTAGCTAGACCTCAGACCTACAGCATTATGATATCTCCCTCTCACTCAACCATATGGGCACAATAATGGCTAATATGTCCTTCTTAGTGGTCAATATGATTTGAAATTGACTGGATAAAAACACCGCTAAGAACTAGATGGTCTGATCAATTTTATATTTTTTTGTTTTTGCCTTGCTTCAACAGAAAAAAGTTTTCCTTCAAATTCGGGACCCTCAGGCCAAAACAGATTATAAGAATATTACTACTATTCAAGCATTACAGTTCTATTTGTTAACTTATTCATTTTTTTAAAGTGTACATCTGCCTTTATTAATGTCCTTTTATAATTTTACACAACATCATTAATGCCAGAATAGAGAGGTTATCAGGGCATACAGACCACATTGTGATACCAACTGTTACTCATAACATGTGTTCACTTTTCTCTGTTAAATTATAACTTCTGATCAAATTAACATCTTGTTCGCAAAATAAATAATTAAAATATTTCCTTAATTTAATATTCTGCAATAAAGGACTAGCACTAGTAAATTAAAGTCTACTGATTGCTTATATACAAGTGCTTATTATAGCTGGTCATTCTATATATTACAACAGTCCTAAACATCAACAGATAAAGCGAAATTAAGAAGGTAAACTTTACTTTCATTTAATAGAACATTTCTATATGAGGGTAAAGGTGTTTATTTATCACAGTTATCTGAAAATATGATATTAACTTTCCCAGACATGTAGACAGTTAATTAGCATAATGATAGAGACAAGCTGAGAGCAAACTTGTTAGATTCATTGTAAAGTCTATGTGTGAAGCCGACGTTAAAGATAACAGATTCGCTCGTGACTTCTTACCCACACAGTTCTCCTGCTCATAATAGAAACCCGTTTTTATCACTTTTGAATAATTTAAATTTTTGTTTTAAAATTAAAATGTTTAAATTAGCCTGGATCATCTGCACAATGCATCATACATCTCATGAAAGGGAAAACTGACATAGTTATAATCCTAAAACATTCTAACTTGATTTGTTTTCAAACAAGTGCTCAGTTATGTATGTTGTTATATCCTCATCGCTAATTTAATGATATACAGTTAATTTCTGACTAAATCCATCTGTTTTTACATTTGTATGTTCTTTTCACTATTTTATTACAAAAAATGTTCTTGCAGACAATAAACAAGTTAACAAAATCTTGACTCTAAAAGTGCCCCTGACATACAAATCTGGTTTGTTAGCTTATCAAAGGTAAAACGTTAAATAATTAAATTCCTTTTTTTTCATATTACGCAATTAATGAAATGTCTCAAAGCTTTAAATTAACTAATATGAACACATGGATTTTAGAGCAGTTATTAAAACTGTCAGAAATCCTGTTTTTAATTAAAGACTTAATTATATTTCTGAAGATGAAATACTTTCCAATACAGTTCTGATATTTGTCAATAACTAAGTAAGTAATTACAGCATATGTAAACTTCTAAAAGTAATATATTAACACCAGAAAGTGGCTCATATTAAATTGTTTACTTTTTTAAAAAAGAAAGTCATCAGTTGTTTTTTGAGGAAATCACACAGGTGGAATTCCTTAGTTTACATTTCTGTCACGGTTGTCAGTCGCTTTTCCTCTTTTTTTCTTTTAACTCCTATGGCTATATATCAATTTAACAGATCTGGAGGGGTATGTCTACAGAGAAATACTGTACTGAAGAACCTGTGCCATGTTCAAAGCATTGAGAGTGCTCCCAAGTCTTTGTGACTTGATCATTATCATACATCAACCAGAGTGGATCTGACCAGTCACACAGTAAATAGGCTAAAAAATAGTACCTTCTTTCTAGACTTTATAGCACAGAGATCTCCAATTTTTTGCCACACAAAACCCCTCAAAATTTAAAAAGGCTACAGTTTTATGCGAGACAAATTGACTATCACACTTCCTTTAAGAGGCAGAAAAGACCATTCACCAATTCTATGGGACATTTTTGGGGGGTAAAGTTTTAGGTGATACGCAGCCCATGTCAACTTAGTTTTCCTTTCCCATTTACATAAAGCCAGCCACTCTGGCCGGAGCTTTTAATGCTAGAAGACCACACAGCACACTGGTTCATCCCAGTCTCAATGGGCCAGTGTCTATCTGTGAAACCATCAAGTATATTATAAACACAGAAACAACTTTTGTACTCATAAACTATTTGATGACTCCTGTTCACACTACTGTCAAATATTTCTCCTGTTAGACTTAAAACATCATACAGGTATATCATTTATTTGATTCTGTTAGACTTTTAACATCATACAGGTATATCATCCATTTGATTCTGTTAGACTTAAAACATCATACAGGTATATCATCCATTTGATTCTGTTAGACTTTAAACATCATACAGGTATAATTACTATATCATCCATTTGATTCTATTAGACTTTAAACATCATACAGGTATATCATCCATTTGATTCTATTAGACTTCAAACATCATACAGGTATATCATCCATTTGATTCTGTTAGACTTTAAACATCATACAGGTATATCATCCATTTGATTCTGTTAGACTTCAAACATCATACAGGTATATCACCTATTTCAAAAACTTTTATATCCACAGTGTTAAGGAGTTACGGTTAGGGGTCTGTACCTGTTATTAGAAGAATTATGAATTTATATAATTATATAACTACAAAACATTTCCCGACAATTGTTGAGTGTCCCTAACAAAACATTCTATTGAGGATCTTACTTTTCACTTCAGAATTCTAGTTTTCCTCTGATAATCCTAGTTTTCCTCTGATAATCCTAGTTTTCCACTGATAATCCTAGTTTTCCTCTGATAATCCTAGTTTTCCACTGATAATCCTTTTCCACTGATAATCCTAGTTTTCCTCTGATAATCCTGGTTTTCCTCTGATAATCCTAGTTTTACTCTGATAATCCCAATTTTCCTCTGATAATCCTAGTTTTCCTCTGATAATGCTAATTTTCCTCTGATAATCCTAGTTATCGTCTGATAATCCTAGTTTTTCTCTTATAATTCTAGTTTTCATCTGATAATCCTCGTTTTCCTCTAATAATCCTAGTTTCCCTCTGATAATGCTAGTTTTCCTATGATAATCCTAGTTTTCATCTGATAATTCTTATTTTCCTCTGATAATCCTAGTTTTCCTCTGATAATGCTAGTTTTCCTCTGATAATACTAGTTTTCCTATGATAATCCTAGTTTTCCTCTGATAATTCTGGTTTTCCTCTGATAATCCTAGTTTTTCTCTGATAATGCTAGTTTTCCTATGATAATGCTACTTTTCATTTGATAATTCTTGTTTTCCTCTGATAATCTTAGTTTTTCTCTGATAATGCTAGTTTTCCTATGATAATCCTAGTTTTCATCTGATAATTCTTGTTTTCCTCTGATAATCCTAGTTTTCCTCTGATAATCCCAGTTTTCCTCTGATAATGCTAGTTTTCCTCTCTGATAATTCTAGTTTTCCTCTAATAATCCTAGTTTTCCTCTGATAATGCAAGTTTTTCTTAGATAATCCTAGTTTTCCTCTGATAATGCTATTTTTCCTCTAATAATGCTATTTTCCCCCTAATAATCCTAGTTTTCCTCTGATAATCCTAGTTTTCCTTTAATAATCCTTGTTTTCCTCTAATAATCCTAGTTTTCCTCTAATAATCCTAGTTTTCCTCTGATAATCCTAGTTTTCCTCTGAAAATTCTCGTTTTCCTCTGATAATCTTAGTTTTCCTCTAATAATCCTCGTTTTCCTCTAATAATCCTAGTTTTCTAGTTTTCCTCTAATAATCCTAGTTTTCCTCTGATAATCCCTGTTTTCCTCTGTTAATGCTATTTTTCCTCTGATAATCCTAGTTTTCCTCTGATAATGCTAGTTTTCCTCTGATAATGCTACTTTTCCTCTGAAAATCCTAATTTTCCCCTGATAATGCTAGTTTTCCTTTGATAATGCTAGTTTTCCTTTGATAATCCTAGTTTTCCTCTGATAATCCTAGTTTTCCTCTGATAATCCTAGTGTTCCTCTGATAATCCTCGTTTTCCTCTTATAATCTTAGTTTTCTCATTTATTAATTTTTCAGGGTTAATTACTTTTTTTTGGAAAAGCAACTTAGATATATAATCTTTCCTTGAGAAGAAATACTAGGTTTCTCGTGAGCTAATAGGTTTTTCCATGAGAAGCCTGCACATTCGTTGAGAATAATACGTCTACCCTGAAACTAATAATTTTTATTGATAATCCCATTTTAACCTTGTTACTCTTAGTTCTTTGTGGGCTGTATTTTCCCTTTAGAAAACTAAGTTTCCCAGAAAAATCACATTTTACCCTTGCGAGACAATCCTAGTTTCTCCAGAGAATTCTGTTTTCCCTTGAGAACCAGACTTGGTCATATTCTTATATTCCCCATTTCTACTTTTATTCCATTACACCTTTATATGTGAAAGAAACTCTAACACACTTACCGGTATTTAGTGTTAATTAAAACCGCCTGAATAAACCAAAATTATTTTTTGTACAAAAACTCCAGATGAACCTAGAAGGTTGTATAATAATTATATAGTGATGGATTGTGGATTGTTCAATGAACTCTTAAAACTTTGCAGGTGCATTCTTAATTTATGCACAATGATTAAAAAACATTCCCATAATTAATGTGTTATTATCTTATGTTAAAATTTGCCTCTCTCAACAAGAAGGAAACAAAAGCCAGTAAGTAATAAGTGATGGGTGGTCCTAAGGCTAATAGGCATACAGCCTGAGGTTACAGAATTTTTATACGGAGTTACTTTCTCCTTCATTACCTCTCCAGAAAAAAGAGGTAATTTAGCTTGGGAGATGCTGCTGTAGTAAAGAGTATATAGTTAGTGAACCAACCCCCTTTAAAGCTACACACATTATGCAAGTATAATAACTGTATTCGACAAAGTTATTTAAGCACAATAATAACATAACACCCTAAATTAAATAAAAACATTCAGATTGTACACAGGTTGTGCTAGCTGTGAAAATATATTTGTTAAATCTACATTAACTCCTATCCCGCCAGTCAGTCATCCACTCAGCTCAGTCTGAACTGAGAAAAAGGTAATTAAAGCTGCTGTAACTAAACTCGTGAGTCTCAATTAGAAATTAGGTCACATTTAGTTACATCTGGTAAATTCTCTGTGTAAACATTTCTTCACTGAAAGTATCAACCAAAAACTTTCTGACACGCCATAAATGTCTGTTTGTGTGGCAGAGGAGGATGGTCAATGATGAAGAGCAGCAGCCTATTTGGTGTCAGACATTCTTTGTATGTGTGAGGTGACTTTAAAATACCACCAATACCCAACTACTGGGTTCTCCAGGAATAAAATAGAGGTGATCCACCAATCTACTAGATATACAATTTAGAGAAGTTATTTTGAACAGTTGATCAGCACCCAAATATAATCATACAATTAAGCTGTATTCTCAGGTGAGCACAAGGTGAATAACGATGTCATGACTCTTCATAGCCATTGGATAGCCACATGGTCATTCTCACCTGAAACACCTGATACCCTAAAACCATACCTGACTTGTAACCCTTATAAAACACAAGATACCCTAAAACCATACCTGACTTACCCTTATAAAACCATACCTGATTTGTAACCCTTATAAAACACATGATACCATAAAACCATACCTGAATTGTAACCCTAATAAAACACCTGATACCCTAAAACCATACCTGACTTGTAACCCTAATAAAACACCTGATACCCTAAAACCATACCTGGGGTGTAACCCTTATAAAACACATGATACCTTAAAACCATACCTGGGGTGTAACCCTTATAAAACACATGATACCTTAAAACCATACCTGAGGGGTAACCCTTATAAAATACCTGATACCCTAAAACCATACCTGACTTGTAACCCTAATAAAACACCTGATACCCTAAAAACATACCTGGGGTGTAACCCTTATAGACCCATGATACCTTAAAACCATACCTGAGGGGTAACCCTTATAAAACACATGATACCCTAAAACCATACCTGAGGGGTAACCCTTATAAAATACCTGATACCCTAAAACCATACCTGACTTGTAACCCTAATAAA
>JAVFBX010221432.1:0-11346 GCA_034783855.1 Mopalia kennerleyi | reverse complement strand
AAGTACTGGCTGTATCCAGGATGTTAGTATGATTGAACCAAGCAAACCTATTCGATTTACTTTCACGTTCATACGGTCTACAGTTTGGCCTGACCTAGCTTAAAGGATGCTTGCAAAAAGTTGAATAAAATTTGGACTAGAGAAATTAACCAATAATCAATTAGAACTCCGCGACTAGCCCAGAAAAGTCATGCAAGATTCGTACTGAATGTTATGATGATTACAGATAACCTTGACCCCTCGCAACCCTTAACCTTGCTGATGTTTACACAGCCATATTGGAGGTAGAAGGCCATTTCAGATTATGTGAGAAATAACCAGGAATTGTTTTATCCCTATTTCCGATCTAAGCTCGAACGTAATTTCGAAGTGTGTGGGTGATTAGCAAGATAAAGAATTTGTCAAATTTGGCCTCAAAACACGAGTCTAGCTGGTGTTTATTTTCTAATGTTTTCTGACAAGCTACATGTATGGAGAATAATTTTGCGCTGTCTGTGTTTATATTATGACTCTCTACTTACCATTGCTACATGTAGTGGTCTTTAAATTCTGTGTGAAGCCTGTCCTGTTAACATATTACCAACAAATGAACGTGCCCCATTTTAATTCATGAATGTATTTGCCTATGCCATCTACTGGGGACACTATTAAAGAGAGTTAGAACTACTATAATTATTTTTTATATTTTCTGATGCATTGCTTAAATTATATCGTACTAGACTACAACTAATGTTACGATGTTAACATTGCCTCATGTTGGAACAATATAAGTATAACTACATGAACAACATTTGTGTCGCTGACGGTACTTCGGTAAAGAGTACTATTAATATATCAGCGTACTTGATCAAGTGGATTAACACCAGTGATCGTAAAACGTAGTTGTTCTAAAGTTTCAACGTAAATGGCAATAACGGACGTATCGATTTGTGTCTTAATGTTACTTTTGATTTATTATAATCGCTGTAGCTGAGTTTGCCATTAAGACCTTTTTTAACCCATCTTTTGAAAAATGACCTGTCTTAAAACTGCTTCTTATTTCATTAAATCAAATGTCTATCTGATTTACATCACATCCAACATGAGACGAATGTACACGAAAATTGCTCCTGTGTCTTACGATGCATTAATTTTAATACTTTTTTTAAAGAATATATCGATAAATTATTTTTGTGACATTTACCAATATCTGTCGGTCATGTGTTTCTAAGTTAAATGGAAAACTGCGCAATGAGACCACCCTGGAAACTGACGTATTTGGCCATTTTAGAAGCGATTTTATTAGGTTGTTCGACAAACAATATTTTCCAAGCTTACCATCAGAAGTGTTGTATCTATCGTTTGTGTTTTGTTCGTATAGTTTGAGTATGATTGTAAAATCTTGAACAACTAAATATCTGTTCAAGATCACCATAGAGTGGAGTAAACTTAATATACTTCCTACCCATCAAACTGTGCAAATAAAATCAAGACGTGTGTTGATACTGCCCTATCATTATGATAGAAATGAGATTATAATGTCATTCTAGCTAAATTTACCATGTGTTGTCGTGTGTTAAGAATTGGAGTCCATATATACTGGTCATCAACTGTTTACCAAGTTTATTCTATTAATATTCCTTATTTTGCTGGCAATGCTGTATTCTGAATATTGGCGTCCTTAAAAATGATATTAATTGAGAGAGTCAATTCACAAAGTAGAAATGTTTACATTGAGGTATAGGTGTTTCAGATACACTAATCATACTATTTGGTATTTCAACCATAACAAATCAAGTAACTGTTCATGATCACTGTTACTCTATCCGTGTCAACCGAAGGATGCATAAGATAAATAATACAATGGTTTTATTCAATGACTTCATTATGTTAATATGTAAGTCAAACCTTTTCGCCAAATTCATATTTTAAAAAAATCCTACATTCAACCAATGAATGTCCTCAAAATGTCGGAAATGAGTTCTACTGATATCAAACCTTCGTGTAATAAGATCTGCAGGTTTTACAGTTTAACAGGAGAGTCGATCAATATAATGAAGTCTTTCAGTACAAGGAGTTCACAAACAGATCAACTGGGCCAATATTATAAGGTCGGTGAACCTCAGATAGATTTCTCCTCCGACAGAGTTTCTTGTTGATCTGTCTGGCGAGAACAATCTTCAGAATCCAGTGGGAATTGGTATTCAAATGGCGGGCAGGATCATGGCCACAGCTGATAGTTTTGTGTAGAGCTGTGACTCATGAGTTAAACCAGTCCGTGTACCTTGGGAATGACCCTTGGTCACGGACTCACTGTTAACAATTAGCAACCTAGACGGAAATATTGGTATGTTTGCACAGCGAGAGTGGGAGCTCAATACTTCAGTTACTAGTCAATGCCCACCACTTTAACACTTTATGAACATAAATACAGACGTCTTGGTCGATACCACAAGAGGTTCGCCTGACAGAACGGGTCGCTTTACTCCCTTTTGTGGGCTATTCTTTAAAAAAAATCCTGTTTGCTATTCAATTGTTCTTTCTAGCAACTGGCATCGATTCATATATTTGTAGTTGAGCGTAGAGACCGTGTTCCTTGGAATGGAATTACAACTTCAATTTACACTGATCAACACAGAGAAATTATCTTGTTCATGTATAGTGTAGATGGTACGTAAACAATAGCTCACTTAGTTTCGTTTTAAACTTATTGATATGTGTACTTTGGGGACTTCGTAACAGATGGGTGGACGATGCATGTGCCACAAGTCTGCGTGAGAGGACGGGCAACAAGCAGCCACTGTGTTTTTGGCTGCGACTGAGCAGCTCTATAAGTCACTCTGTCTGTCGGTCGGTCGGATGGTCGGTCTGTCTGTCTGTCGGTCCAACTTTACCCCATGACGACGTGAACAGGATAGAAGCCAAACCGCTTAAGATAGAAAGTTTAAATTTGAAATGCAGCTCAATATGATGCTAAACTACACTCCTATCGAAAATGGCATAATTCCGAACAAATTTCAGGTTTCCATGGCAACAAATATGTCCGAATCTGTCCCTTTTTTTAAATGACGATGTGAACAGGATAGAAGTCATACCACTTAAGATAGAGAGTTCAAATTTGAAAATCAGGTTTCCATGGCAACAAATATGTCTGGATCTTTCTGACACATTGATTTGAGGCCAAGCAATGATCAACCGATATATAGCTGACATTCCTTAAAGCAACATAGAGCACTTTTTAAATATCACATTTTGCAATAGGCCTACTTAAACTGCTAACATTTTAAATAGCCCCTGCCCAGTAAAGAAGAGCTTATTGTCGCAGCTATAGTGATTCTACACTTGTTGACAAGCAGATTTCCAAAAATGGTTAAAATGTCGGGTAGAAATTCTGAATTTTAACATGTGAAAGAGAGGAAAATTTAAATTTTAAAATTCCTCAAACTATTGATTTATGACAGGCAGCTTTTCAATACTAGCTAAGATACTGTGGAGCAATTTTGTTTATGTATCGTGCAATGCTAATGTAATACTATGCTGCCATTGATCTAATTTTGAAGCTTTAAAATCCTCAACTGGTTTGCAACGAGTCTGTCTGTCGACCCTCAGGTATATGAGTGAGTCACACTATGTGGCTCCGGCAATTGCGGGGGTGGTTTTTGTGAGGTTTGTGAGGTTTTCCACCGCAATACCCTTGAGTATGACCCTTAGCCCAAATCAAATTAACAAATGAACTGGTTTGCACAGCATCTAGTAACTGGCTCACAAATCAAGGTGAATTGTTGATCCTAAAAGTAGGACCACCAGAAAAGATCCATTTTTAACATATCGCAAATCTCATATTGGAGTGTGCAGTGAGCAAAACGAAGTTCACTATTGATGGATTCGTCACCCATTTTGTTATAAAACAAGGTAAAATTCGCAATGTCAAAGCTATTTAGGCTTTAGTTACATTAGGAAATGGGCGGTCAGATTTCCCAAATTATGAATTAACTGGTCTTTATTACTTTCAAATGTCCAGTTAATTTTGATGGCAGTTTATCTTTAAAGGTCTTCTCAAATGGTTGATACCTAGAAAACTTATAAGAAAAAATTCAATGCCCACTGGACGATTTTAAATCCGTTTCATAAAAAAAATTGGCGAACTTTTAGAGAAATTGGGATTCAAACATGTAACAGTTATTAGCACATACAACTCAGCGATAGCCAGTTACATCACAAGGGGAAAAAAACATGTGACTAGTATCTATATCAATATGGCCGCCATTTTATTATTCTCCAGATTTTTTCCCCAACTGTTTAGTCTAAGCAACGAATCGTATATCTCCAAAACGGACTCGGCATTATCCGACTCGGATTGTTCTGAAGGGAATTTCCTCTGCTTATGTCACAGCTTGAATAACTTGTTTGCCAAGTTGCACGTTTGTAAGTGAATATAAAAAAATCTACGAATTGGAAAAATCAAGATATTTTTTTCAAATTAGTAAGCAATATTATCTTTGGAATTGAGTCACTTTAAATCTGATTTAAAACCCATTTGGGAAGACCTTTAAGAAAACCCTATGTATTGTTATTCCAGGATTGGTTAACAGTGAGTGCCCATTTGATCTCAACTGTTTGTGGAAAGCCTGTGGAATGGGTTACTCCCCTTGGTTTTCCGATTATCCAGCCTTATCACAAGGCCACCGTGTCCCAGCGACAAGGAATCAGGGTCTATGACAACCACAATATGTTTGAGTATGTATTTATACGCAGATTTGAGTGAAGTCACGTAACTGCATATAAGTGAAAAACCCTTGTGTACGGCGTAAAATACCAATCAATTTTATGACAAATATACACTTCATACAAACTTCTGAAGTAGAAAATTATGTAATTTTGAAATGTAAGTGTATTAATGTGGCCTATCCTTCATGTAAGATATATGTTAATGTTTTAGTTCCGGGTTAGGGTTAATACTAAACCTAATCCTAAAACTAACCCTAAACCTGACGCTGAAATTCACATCATATCTTACATGACAGACTGACCATTAATGTTTGTGTGTAGAGACTTAAGTGTTGCTTAGGTACATTGTACATCTTGTAAAGTAGAGTAAACTTACAACTTCAATAAAAGATACACATGGATACATGGTGATTCAATATTTCAGTTTATTTGAAACCTGTGTCAAAATTCTTCATGACGATGGTGTATTCCAACAAATATATTTTAAAAAGTGAAATGTTTTGATAATGTTGAAATGTTAAAATCCCTCCATAGTGTTCAGTAAAGACAGCATTGATACTCTCCAAACAAACTGTCATTTGCAAGTTGTAAATGCTGAATGATGAAATAATTAAACCAATATTTTGGGAGTTTTTCTTTTGTGTGTTGTGTTAAATGTTGGCAAGCTAATTTTCCTCCAGTGTTGAGTAAAGATAGCATTGCTACTCTCCAAACAAACTGCCCTTAGCCAAATAGCAAGAAGTTATAAATGCCTTTCAATGATGAAAAAATTAAACCAATGTTTTGGGAGTATTTCTTTTTTTTGTGTGAAAATGTTGGCAAGCTCTAAATGGCATTTAATGATGAAATAAATTAACTAATGTGTAAGATGTGTGTTAACAGGAAGCCAAATGCTAGAAAACAGAAGAATGCCTTTCCTCCAAACTTCATTCACTCTCTGGATTCCACTCATATGATGTTAACTGCCCTGTATTGTCTACAGTAAGTGTGCTCTTTTTATAACTATTATTATTATTATTTTTTATGAAAGAAGTAGTAAAAAAAATGCATTTTGAGAAAAAAGTACAATGTTGGGGGGTGGGTGGGTGGGGGGATGGTAATACCCCCGCAAGATATTTCCTTACACACAAAATTCCCTGAACATGGTCTTAGACAGCAATCCTTTTAACAAAATTTCACAAATTCATATAGCTTATCATCACAGCTAATAGCATGGTATGTTTGTATTTCAGGGCCGGAATAACCTATGTGTCTGTCCATGACTGTTTCTGGACTCACCCCTGTGATGTGGAGATCATGAACAAGGTGAGCCATCGGCTAAATAATCAGGATTAATACATCCTGGTATTTTCACTTCTGACCTGTGATTGAAATAAACTTCATTATTCGACACCAATCTGTCCATTCCCCGTGGGGGAGCAGGTGGGCCATTTAACACCTGCAGGCCCTGCAGAATACTCCCTCGGCCTCCTCGGTTGATCGTAAGAGGCGAGAAAAGAGGAGCTTTCTTGTGCCCTGGTGTTCTCAGAGCTAAAGGGAAACAAAGCTTATCTGTTTGTACGTTTTATTTTTGTATCCGTCGTCATATAAGTGAAATACCCTTGAGTACGACGTTAAACACCAATCAAACAAACAAACAGAAAAAAAGCTACCTTCATTTTGTTCAATAATTCATGTGACTAAATGAAGTCTTTTTTTGTCTTCAAATAAAATTAGGAGTAATTTAAGACAATTTGGGGAAAAGAGCAGTAGTTCAAATTTGTATATAAAGATTACATGTAACGTCAAGTGTTTAGTACCTGTGCCATTAAAGATTGCACAAAAGAAATTTACTTTTCAATCAACTGGGGTGTATGTTCAAAAACCTGCAAAGTTTCCTTTTCTTTTTTGTTCTTCTCTTTTTTTGTTGTTTACCTTTTCAAACATCTTTAGATTTTTTATGAACTCATAAAGGTCAAATAAAAATTATACTTTAATCTTCACATCTTCATTTAAATAATAAAAAGTTTCAAGCAAGACACTATTTTACCGTTGAAATCACATAGACCCTGAGTAAGTATTTTTAGAGAGTTTACGATTACCCAAGGCAACTCGCAATCTCTACAAAGAAATGGTGGTCGAAAGTCAACAGTGAATTGGATTATGGTACTCCATCAGCGAGAGATGATTATTTCAGGCTGAAGATCGGAGCGCCCTCTATGAGTATTGAGTAGCTCCGTATACAAACATCGTCAGTCACTTTGAAGATGATCGAAGACAAAATCAACATTTGAACATGGAAATCACAGCCGGTGACTCTGGCTAGTAGCAGAGAAAGATCCACGTAGCTTAATAGAACAATATGCCAATAAATAATCTTACCAAAGGAGGATAAAGGGTAAACATGTTATCCAACATCCCCTGTGTCAGATTTCCTTATGTCTACACCATTTCCTCGCCAAACTTTTAATTTTACAAAATATAGCTTTAAGATCTTATACACTGTCTACTGTAGTACATGAACTAAATTTAACAGGTTTTGGTTAAAATTAATTAATTTAATAAATATTCATATTGAAATGGAGCGTGTTTCACAGGAACATTAGATATATGTTCATTACAAATGCTATATAATGGCCATAAGGAAAGTTTGTTCAAAGAGTGGCAATGCTGTATTTACTTAGCACTGGAGGAAAATTAAGTTTCCAACATTGAGGAAACACTTTACATCTTGACAGTGTTAATTGACAGTGTCAATTATTGTTGGAAAACACTGTGGTCATTTCGTAGGTGCAAAATTACGAGCTGAGAAATTCACCTTGTGTGTGTATGCCGGCCTTTAGATAGTAAATTTGATTTTTACTGATCACTTCATTTCAACTGTTTTGTTCAACTGATCAAACTATTAACAGGAAAGAGGGACGTTAATTACCTACGTCTTTCTTGTTCACCTGAGGGAAGTAACATTTTTGGCACAGGCAATTACAGGTGATGTAAATATCATCTTCCTCATCCTCATTTCTGGCTAAGCCCCTGACATTAGGTATATGTTCATTATCAATGTTATATAATAACTATCTGGCTAAGGACAGTTTGATCAAAGAGTAGCAATGCTGTCTTTACTTGGTGCTGGAGGAAAACATGTACCGGGTATAAAATAAAAATAAAAAAATAACAAGTTTAAAACATGTTGTCTAAAATTTGTAAATGAATTAATACAAGTATAAAGCTATTAACAGGAAGGAGGAACGTTAATTACCTGCGTCTTTCTTATTCACCTGAGGGAAGTAACGTTTTTGGCACAGGCAATTACAGGTGATGTAAATATCATCTTCCTCATCCTTATTTCTGGCTAAGCCCATGACAGAAACATTAGGTATATGTTCATTATCAATGGTATATAATAGCTATCTGGCTAAGGACAGTTTGACCAAAGAGTAGCAATGCTGTCTACTTTGAGCTGGAGGAAAATTAGCTTTCCCTAATTGTGGAAACGCTTCACATCTTGACAGTGCTAGTGTCAAGTATTGTTGGAATACACTGCTGTCATTTTAGTGAAATATCCTTAAGCATGGCGTAAAACACCAATCAATCAAGCAACCAATGTCATTTTATATTTGTTGTACCACAGATATCAATCAAAGCATAAATTTAAATCTGTTGACTTCATCTGCTTTCATTTTATCAATTTATTAAGCGAGAATTATACAGTCAAATGTCTATTTTGTTTTTCTGATTTGTATCATGATTTAAAAAATTTTTATTATATATTTATCTTGCCAATGACAGTAAATTGAGACCTCAGGATTTTTGTAGTATCTGGAAAAACCTGACTGACCTTCTTTCAGTGGTTCCTGGCAGTGGAAAACCTTACATGAATAAGGGCACAGGCTGTTGGCCAATATAGGGATATTAAGATATGCCAATAGAAATAGTGAATAGAATTCTGCTACTCAATCAGTGAATGGTGACCAGACGAAGAATGGAAGTTCCTCTCCGACTGAAAGCTCTTACAACGACGAGAAAGATGTTCAGCTCATGATCACTTTGGGAAGAAGGGGCTGGAGAGAAAAATCAACAATGAATTGGAATCTGGTACGCCATCAGCGAGACGTGATTTGCTGTGGAACTCTGTTCCCTCTATGATTAACTAATATATATAAAGATATCATGGTCAATTTTGAAACACGGTCATACCAATAAGAATCATGAGGGAAACGGGGAATTGAGTTTTACTCAAACCAAAGGTCCATTTGTAGACAAATGTGTTAATATGTGCTTGGTCAATTTTTTTAAAAAAAATTTAAAAAGTTGATTAGAGGATTGAGATAAGAATAAAAAATTTGAGTTTACAACCAAAAAAGTGATATAATACATTTATTTTCAGACTAAACTATATGAAAGATTTTGTACGAAAATTTCAGACGATTGCTTCATGCAGATTGTGACATTTAGCTCTTGGTAAAATTGTCCAGACGGAGAACTAAAGAGAAAGCTTTGCCGTTGGAAAAAATTAACAGAGATTTGGGTTCTTCATTGAACTAGGAATCAGTTTCTATGTCTTGAAGGATTTTTGATCATTTCGCGGGGGATAAGACACGTAGGAATCAACAGTGGGTTAAATTCAGGTCTTCAATAAAGCCATGTTTGCAAATTGGGTGAGATTCGGAGAAATCAATGTATACATGTCGATTGAAAGTTTTCTAGTTGAGACAACGAGGAATTAGCCTTAGGGGTCATGCTACCAGCCATTTGGATTTGGTCCTTAAAAATTCCTTACCTTGGCAGTGCTACAAAATTGTTATGAGGACAAATGTTTAAAGAATTGTGTCGACTGGCTCCTACATTCGAAAGAACAGTTCAACTCTGGCGATCATGTTTGAAGAAGAGAAAATGCAAAGATCTATTGTCTGTGGCCGCAATTACGTGTCAGACTACCAATCCTTCTAGGATATACAGGCCTGTGTTGTTGGGGAGAACAGACAGAACAGGGTATCCCCAAGGTTATATGCAAACCTAATTCAGGAGCACCGATTTATAGGTTTTACCAAATTGTTTACAGTCTTTTTCGAAATTTGCATTTTGCTATTGATTTTGACAAATTTTGTCTTCCAATAATCAATGAAGATATATTTTAAAGCAATTTTGCTGTTTCACAAAAGCACATTTATGTATATAAAAAATTAGCAAACCAAGGGAAAATGCAAATGTTAGGTTATCTCACAAAATTTTAGAGGGCCAATTTTAAGGTTATGTCAGAAAAGATTACAACACAGGCCTGAATATACTACTCACAGGTATAAGTCCATCTGCTGTCATATAAGTGAAATACCCCTGAGTACCACATTGAAAGAATTGTTCATGAAGGGCTACCAAAGACCTTCATTCTCACTCAGACATTCACTTAAAAATAGGAAAACATGTACCGGGTATAAAATAAAAATAAAAAAATAACGAGTTTAAAACATGTTGTCTAAAATTTGTAAATGAATTAATACAAGTATAAAGCTCTCAGAATTAAGCCGCCCCGTGGGGGAGCGGGTTGGCCTGTCCTGCAGAATACTCCCTCGGCTTCCTCAGTCGATTGTAAGAGGCGAAAAAAGAAGTGAAATAAGTGAAATACCCTTGAGTACGACGTTAAACACCAATCAAACAAACAAACAAACAGAATTAAGCCATACACAAACAGTTATTTCTTTACTGAATGTGTTATACCATATTGTTTGCATCAACTATATAACTTAATGTGTACTATTGTCCTTTGAGTGCATGCGGCAAGGTCCTTGGGATAAGGATAGTTAGTATCTATCTTAAATTGCTATGCCGTCTTTTCTTGCACTGAAAGAATGTTATTTATCCAACATAATAAAAGCTTCAACCTTTTATAGGTGTTTACTATTGAGGTAAACCGGTGTCATAAGTGTAACACTCGTAAGCACGACGTAAACATTTATAGTAAAAGATTCAACCTTTTGTAGGTGTTAACTATTGAGGTTAAACCGTTGTCATATAAATGACAACGGTTGCAATATATATATTGCTTGCAATATATATATTGCAAGCACGATATAAACAATAATCGATTCACGCTATATGAGACACACTATTTCCTGCATAATTGATTGACTTTAAATAATATTTACATAAAATAAACCATGGTGTTAAATAATCTCTATCAATGTGTACATGCAGATTATATTTATTTTCCAGTTTTCTTACTCCTTCAAACCTTGACAGGAACGATAAATTTAAAAACATGTTTTATATGAATGTAAACCATAATTGTGTTTTAAAATAATTTTAAGATTTAAATCCGATTCTGCAATACAGGAATACATGTATATAGTTGGCTAACCTGTAATGTACGCCTGTTGATTAGGTGCTAAAGGTACTAGGGTTTCTCGCACGACTGGAAAATCATGCGACCGTGGGTCGAGTGAAATCCTACATCTGGTGAGAAATTTTTTAAAAACAGAAAAAAAAATTTTTATTTTTTTTTTAAAATTTTTTAAATTTTTTTTAAAAATTATTTTGTATAAAACCCACTTCAATATTGATGTCAAGCCGAAAAAAGTTGAATTTATCACATAAAAGTTAATCCTATAGTACATGATGTTTAAGATTTTTTTCAAACCATAATCGCCATATGTAGAATCTGGT
>JAVFBX010221421.1:0-11346 GCA_034783855.1 Mopalia kennerleyi | reverse complement strand
TTATATGTTAACAACTTTATTTTTTCACAATGCTTGTTTTTCTGGTGAAATAAATGAAATGAAATGAAATGAAATGAAACGCGCATTCCCATCAACGTCTTCTCGCGATAGATTCTATTGTCTATTTTCCACATAGAGTTACCTCCCCTGTCATCAGGGTGATAATACCCGATCCGACGATGATCGGCAGGGAGCATTATAAATTATCAGCTTGTGACAGTTGATCTTCTAGATCTCGTTGAAAATCAAGTCTCAATAGCCGACATAAGACATAAGTGTTTAACGTCAAGAAGAATAACAACGCGCTATATCGCAGAATGATCATCGTCGGATCGTAAATTTGTCACCCTGATGACAGGGAAACTAACTGTATGTGACCGTCATCTCTTGAGAAAGGCAAGGACTTGTTAAAGCAAATATTAGCTTAATGCTCAGGGGTCAGTTGATCGACGCGCTATACAATTTTATACGATATAAGATAACTTCACACCTTGTTGAAGATTTGTCTCGAAGCTACTATTTTAATTTATTTAATGTTATACGTTGTTATCTAAAGTATGGGTAGACTGAATAAAATCTTCTTCTCTAAATCTCAGATTGATAGGACTCGAGCAGGGATTGGAGAACCATATGATAAGACGAACCAAACGAGGAGAGTAAAGCGATGCTATGGTGCTGGCATCTAGTGGAATGGAACATAGACAGTCGTATACTGGATGCTCGAACGTATATCGAAAGTATTGGGACATCAGTTGTTGTTACTCAAAACGATTAATTCAACTAACAGCCACATTTCAGACAGAATAAAACACAGATTTGAGACAAAGTTGATGTTCTTCATTATGATGGATGGAACCTGGTGCAGGTGGCTTCACGGACACAGAGTGATGTGTAGAAACTCTCACATGATCCCGACTGTTCAGATTAGCAATACCATTTAAAAGTTCCTCCCGCCTGCTCTGTCGCTAATCTTGGAGCCGTCGAAGTGCTGAATATGTTTGGATACCGGTATTTATTTTGAGCCAAGTTGGTTAAATTTAAAAACAATATCAATGTTATGACGTTATTATTATCGGCTTTATGTTAATCCAACAGCCTCACCGATTCTAGGCTTCTAGACTGTTTACGAGAAGAGCCGTAAATGGAATGGACCTTGCAGTATGTTCACATGGCCACAAGGAATTTCACCTGAACCCAGAAAGGAGTCGGATTTCTGAAAACATAGGGAATATCACCTGACCCCAGAAAGGAGTCGGATTACCGCAGTCCAAGGGAATATCACCTGACCTCAGAAAGGAGTCGGATTACCGAAGACCAAGGAAATATCACCTGACCCAAGAAAGGAGTCAAAAACCAGCTGACCAATCACGGCCTTCCAAAATTATTGATCTGATCAGTCTGGAGCTATTGCCTTTGGGAGGCACATGGCCACAAAGGTTGTCCTCCAAAGATCCGCTGCTTTATTAACCTTTGTTTACCAATACAACTGAAAGATAAACCCGGAAACACCATAGCAGGGAGACCGAAGCTTTGATTTGGCTATTGTGCTACCGTCGTATATGGCGAAATTCACAACATAATTGAGCGTACATAAGTAGGAATAATTGTGTTTTACAACTCTTATGACACAACTATAAAGCCCGTGTGATCTCAATCCATCGTGACAGTTCTGGGTGAACCTCAATCCATTGTGAACGTTCTGGGTGAACCTTAATCATACGGGACCGTTCTGAGTGAACCTCAATCCATTGTGAACGTTCTGGGTGAACCTTCATCATTCGGGACCGTTCTAGTGAACCTCAATCCATTGTGAAAGTTCTGGGTGAACCTTAATCATTCGGGACCGTTCTGGGTGAACCTCAATCCATCGGGACCGTTCTGCGTGAACCTCAATCCATCGTGACAGTTCTGGGTTAACATCAATCTCTCGTGACAGTTCTGGATGAACTTCAATCCATTGTGAAAGCTCTGGGTGAACCTCAATCCATCGTGACAGTTCTGGGTGAACCTCTATCCATCGTGACAGTACTGAGTTAACCTCAATTCAGTTATCCTGTGAGAAACAATGTGTTTGGTCTTCTTACTCTATGAATACATTTTGCACTAAGGCCCAATCTTTGGGTATCAATTTTCAGGGATTTCAATTGTGCCACCGATTTGACCACACCCACTTATAACATTTGACTGTTTTCACCAATATTGTCTTAGAGTTACATTCTCATTGTGTACATTAACATTCTCACTACACACAGCGACATTATCATTGTGTCAAATTACGTTCTCACTGTGTGCAATAACATTCTTTCGATGTGTAGTTGTATTCTCATTGTATGCAATAATATTCTCCAGATGTATAGTTGCATTCTCACTGAGCATTAACATTCTCTCGATGTACAGTTGTATTCCCCCTGTGTGCAATGTTGTTCTCCTGATGTACAGTTGTATTCTCACTGTGTGCAATGCCGTTCTCCCGATGTACAGTTGTATTCCCACTGTGTGCAATGCCATTCTCCCGATGTACAGTTGTATTCCCACTGTGTGCAATGCCGTTCTCCCGATGTACAGTTGTATTCTCACTGTGTGCAATGCCATTCTCCCGATGTACAGTTGTATTCCCACTGTGTGCAATGCCATTCTCCCGATGTATAGTTGTACTCTCACTGTGTATAGTGACATGCTGTACAAACCATTCTCACTGTTTAGAGTACGAAATTAACCCTCATTGTCTGCAATTATATCCTCATTGCGTACAATAGAATCCTCACTGCGTACAATAACATCCTCACTGCATTTAATTACATCCTCACTGTGCAATGTGTACCTACGCATCATTATACTGTGTATACAAACACCCTCGCTGTGTACAATAGTACCCACACAGTGCACAATAACAATATAGGCCTAGCCAGGTCATTCTGTTTCCCAAGTTTACAATAACGGTAACAATTTGTGCCTAAAACCTCGCACACACGTCGCCTTAACTGTTTTGTAACACGGGGGCCGCACCGTGATCAAACTTGATACAACCATATTATATTTTCATTGCACTGTAAATGTGCTAAATATATTCGTCGGTAGTACTACCTTACCCTCTTATTCCTTAATTTACCCACATGCAGTTATTTTCCCGTTTGACCATGTTTGACTTAACCTTTCGTGGATTTTGTCTTTCACATTATTAAGTGAGTTAATATCTTTCTGTAACAATGCAAGTCATTGAATGTTTTACTCATAACGAAGTATCCTATTAACCAATGTATGATCATTTTTACAATCGTGGAGTGCGACATATTTAATTTCGGTGTATTATTGAGAAAATGTATTTTATACAACAGAGAAAATGCATTTTGTGTCACAGAGAAGGTGTACGATAGATAGAGTGGATTGTTGGGCGAGAGAGAATGGGTATTGTTGTACGACAGAGGGAGTGAACTGTTGTGCCAGAGAGAGTGTGTATTATTGTACGACAGAGAAAGTGTTTTTTGTACCATGGAGAATGTGTATTAATTGTTGTAGGACAGAGAGATTGGGTTGTTATGCATGGCCAAATGTGTATTGTTGTACGACAGAGGGAGTGGATTGTTGTGCCAGAGAGATTGTGTATTTTTGCACTACACAGAGTGGATTGTTGTGCCAGAGAGAATGTGCAGTGTTGTACGCTTGGTGGAGTGGACTGTTGTGCCAGAGAGAATGTGTATTGGTGTACGCCAGATGGAGTGAACTGTTGTGACAGAGAGAATGTGTATTAGTGTACGCCAGATGGAGTGAGTGTTGTGCTAGAATAAAATGTGTATTGTTGTACGCCAGATGGAGTGGACTGTTGTGCCAAAGAGAATGTGTATTGTTGTACGCTTGATGGAGTGCACTGTTGTGCCAGAGAGTATGTGTATTGGTGTACGCCAGATGGAGTAAACTGTTGTGACAGAGAGAATGTGTATTAGTGTACGCCAGATGGAGTGGAGTGTTGTGCCAGAGAGAATGTGTATTAGTGTACGCCAGATGGAGTGGACTGTTGTGCCAGAGAGAATGTGTATTGCTGTACGCCAGAGGATGTGGAATGTTGTGCCAGAGAGAATGTGTATTGTTATACGCAAGAGGGAGTGGACTGTTGTGCCAGAGAGAATGTGTATTGTTGTACGCCAGAGGATATGGGCTGTTGTATCAGAGAGAATGTGTATTGTTATACGCAAGAGGGAGTGGATTGTTGTGCCAGAGAGAATGTGTATTTTTGTAAGCCAGAGAAAGATGTGTGTTGTTCATTGTTGTAGGACAAAGAGATTGGGTTGTTGTGCCTGAGCGAATGTGTATTGGTGGCCGACAGAGAAAGTCTATTATTGTGTCACGGAGAAAGTGTAGGTTTGCAAGACCGAGGAAGTGTGTTGTTATGCGACACAGAATGCTATCACAGAATGACATCATTACACCTGCACACTGTTTCCTAACAGTGCATATGTAGGCCTATAGTGTGTTCTGTTCTCTAGTTTGAAATATGAAGTTGATTCTATAACCTACAAATCAATTCAATTATCAGCTTAATAGTATTTATTGAAGAAAAATGCCAAACCGAGGCTTTTATAGTAGATAATAAACCAACGCCCTTTGAAAGCTGTCACTTGAAATGAATTGCATGTTCAGTCGTTACAGGTGTTATACCAGGTAAGCATTTTTGTAACATAATTATGGACATAGCTATTAGACCATACGCTCCAAGAAAACGAGGAAAAGTTATCATTTGATATTTGTTTGTTGTGAACAACCTTTACATTACAGCTGTATAACTGGCGTAGTCATATAGATTTTTGGAATTTTTTATGTTCTGTGTATTTATATCTGGTTATAAGTCGAAATTACTCTTTGTAATACATGTTTGATTACGTAATTGACAAAGATACGACCCTGTATCGGCTACTCTTGGAGCTAAGGTAAGAATAACTTTAAGATAAAAACGCTATCATTTTGAGGTTAGACGATATATGTGACGTCAGTATGCAATTATTATGACGTTGATTTAGCTGTTTTGTAACTGTTATACCAATAGACAACCCTACAGATATCGGAAAACCTGGTTTGGGAAGTATCAAACTAAACAACACTCTCATTTATTGTGTTTCTCACAATTTTTATATATAAGAAAAGAAATCTATTTACAAATTGTTTAACGTGTCAAAATCAATACGAAGATACGGATGCAATATATTGTTAAACATTGACCAGTTTCTTGTACATATATGTAAATACTCGTTTTGGGGGAGCACTGTTTTATACACATGTGTTGGTTTTGAATTATGCATGGAACAAGTTTCTTAAATATGCAAATTAATTGTCATTTGATGCACAATAAATGCATGTTTAATTACTAAGATTACGAAAGCTAATATCACCTTATCATCTCTATAGTTCATTATACGTATATATAAATAATGGCTCTTGCACACACGCTTCCATGATATAAGCAGCCTACTGTTAATGTGGTGATAGTCCACTCTGTTTTAAAACACTATAGACTCTACAAGTTGAACAATTTTAAATTTAATCTTGCGACGGAGTACTTGGTTCGTGGGAATTTAATTTCTTACCTATATCATTTGCAAAATAACCTTTCCTATGTCATGCTAGTAGTTATGTATGTTAATGGCATAAATACTTTAAGTTTTTAAACTTGGATGAGGTTGCATTTGACCGACATTGCAGATCTATGCTGAGTAAAAATTAAACATCAGCTTTCCAACGAGTAAGCCTGTAGTACCATTTTACTGTATTGTTTTCCACATCATCTCTGAGGTTGCCAAAATAGATTTCATCCTCACATCTATGTAATAATGATACAATTAGTGTGTTAGCTTAAGTTTGGATAAATCGATATCTTTGTAATTTCATCAATGTCATCTGATCAGTTATACCATATCATGTTAACCACTTCACAATGCACTCGTGCAATGTTTTCACTCAGACTTGAAATCTTTGTTACATTGTACATTTGTTGATATCACCAAAAGTTTTTGAATAATATTTTCTTTTAAATCTTATTTGTTATGGGTTGTTTTGTTTTATTGAATTAAAAACATTTTAATGTGAGCAGGTACGCCTAACAATGACCTAGGAATAGCTTCGTTGAGCCAACTTTCCCCCAAACCCCGCAAGTAAAAACCCGATAAACAGGCAAATTACATTTGATTGTGTTGGAAATACTGTTTACCATAATTTTTAATCCACTAAACTAAAGCTTTGTCGGACTCTCAATCTGTTTTTTACCATACCCAAGACAGTTCTTGATTTTTCTTGATTAATTTAGAATATTTAAAATTAACAGTATTTTCGTTATTTTGGGATAACACTTTCTTAGTTTTAACCGATTCTGATGCCGGGTGGCTGAGTGGTCTATAGGTGGCCGGCATTTACTGCTGGCGATTCGGTGCCTAATTCTGAGTGTCGTGGGTTCGATTCCCGGACGGGTTTCAACCTGCACAATGTTCTGAACTAGAATCGGTTCAAACTAAGAAAGTGTTATCCCAAAATAACGAAAATACTGTTAATCTTCACTTTCTAAAAGACACAAAAATTATTTATTTAAAATCAAATTTTTTTTCCATTCATTATGCCTACCACGAAATAAAGTATTAATGTAATCTAATATCACATTAATATCGAGTTTAATTATTTATCTTAAACACATGTGTGTGTGAAGAAACATTAACATATTAAAACTGGATAAAAACAAAATCTTTTTTATACCAAGACTAGATACGTTCCCGTTACATCGAGATGACTCGCAACCTTCTTTAGCTTAATCGGCTACAGCGCTGGTCCTGTCAGCTGAGTTGGAATTCTGGTAGAGGGAAGCAATTTTCTCTTTCTCTCAAATAAAAATATCTGATTCTTGATTCAAGTGAATTATAAGAATATTACCAATAACACGACTTTGTTCAGAACGGTTAGAGTTTTGTGTGTGTCGATTAAATAAAATCTAAATTTATAGGCGTTTCAAAGCATGATAATTGGATGATGAATCTATTAAATGAAAAAAAAAATGGAAGATAATCTTTGTTCTTCCCTTTATTTAATTGTAAATCGACTCTTCATATTGTCTCCAATCTTCGTGTTCTCTTCATATTCTTTCCGTAAGCACGTTTACAACAAGCAAGGAAACAGGCCAGTCAGTATATGAGTGCTCGTATAGTTCTTAGTTCGTTGCCAGAGAAGTTCGTTCCAAATTCTAGAACCGACATTTGTAAAATGTGTTGGTCTGCCTTTGCTGTTCTAAGGCGATTTCTTAAAACGTGATTTGAATTTCCTAGCTGCTAATATAATTATAAAACCGTGAATCAATCGTGAAGTAATCCGATCCGTGCTCTTAGTCAGTTCCAACTTTTCACTTCTGTTACTACAAATAAAAACAAATCCTTAACGGTGAAGTCATTTAAATGTACAACTGCTCGCAATAGAATCTAATTTAAATCAGATATCAAAAACGCTCCCCGTGTTTTGTTTGTCGCTATATTGAGATCTAACACAATCACCCCACCGACAATGTCGATTGGTTTCTTAAAGTTATCACAGAGCCGCTTCTAGCTTTTGGTCGGAAAAAGCCTAAGATTTCCGCAGACGAACCGAAGTTTTCCGACTCCGTATTTTTTTTACATGACCCAACGGATACATGCACCATTCAAATAATACATTTTGAGTGGAATTGCATTTCCCCCCGTTTACATGCGACTCTCAACATCAACACAGAAGAAAAACGGACAATTTCAGCTTAATTGTTTTGGCTGAATTTGGCGTTTACCATGACCGCGTGTTATGTGTGTTTTTATTGAACACTGTGACCTTTTGTGAACCCCAGTAAGCTTGACCTTATTGAACAGGGAAAGTAGAGTGATTGCGTTAGATCTCAATATAGCGACAAACAAATCACGGGGAGCGTTTTTGAGATCTGATTTAATTAGATTGACTCGCGATATACACTCAGCGTGAACCTTAGATGCGAATGCGTATCTTATTGAATTGTATATACAGTCAATAGAGGTACGACGACCAGCCGTTCTAAACCTTTAGAAATAGCGCCTGCCACTGAGTAAAAAGTACTATTGAATCCGTATGGCATCTTACCTCGTCAAAAGCCCTCCTTTTTTGTTCGTTGAAAATTCACCGAGGGGCGGTTCCCAAATGGGGGAGACCCAGGCATGTCCCGCCAAATCTCGTTCTCAAATCTGGAAGACGTTTTAAATCGATCAAAAGCGAGTATGGTACTGCTGGGAAATGATTGATTTTGACGTGAAAAATGACACCAAGGGGTCGTCTTATGATTCGTTCTAACCCATGCGTGTCCGAGGAAGAAAACGAAATGGTTTAAATCAAGATAAGGCCATATAATTTATATATATTGGAAGATTATGTGCAGAAAGATGGTAGCATTCGTTTAATTCTACAGGTGATGAAGACTTCTGGAGCATAGCTATGTGAACCTTAACGTAGATGGTCAGTCATTACATTATACAGTGGAAGATTCGACGGAAGATGATAATTTGATTCCGTATTTAGAGTGATACTCCAGAAAACAGCCCAACATTATGAGCAATTGAGGTCAGGGTGGAGGTAATCACCTGAACTACCACTAGAGTAGGCCCCTAAAGGAGGTCAGACTCGGTAATTAAAGCTTGCCTCTGGTGAATTCTAGTGCGATTGATTGATGGAAGAGCACTAGAGACTCAGCTCTGCTCAATTCAATTACCCCTGCGTCACAGGTGCTTCTTGTACAACGATAACCGATAGTATGTACGTTAACAGCTCTACAGATATACTGAAGATAATCGCTGGATTTCACAACATGCATGGTGTTACCAATTTCCGTTTGATATACTTGAAAATTAAAGATTCATGTTCTTCACTTATTGACCGTGGGATAGTGTGTCTAGATGTGAGTTAATTGTTCTTCCTATATCGCTGCTTTCACCTTCCTTTCATTATTCTCCCCACATTACTTTTATTTAACATGGTCAGCCGTGATTCAGATTACTGGAACAATGAACTTATTCTCAGTACACTTTGCGCACAGTACTTAACTGAGCCTTTGATTGAGACGAATAAAACAAATTAGTTGTATGCTTCTAAACGACAACTATTCCGTGTCACAATTTCTCCCATGACAGCTGTCAGTGTGAAAATTGATTCTATGACTACAGCTCCGAGTGGGAAATCGCTCCGTTGACAAAATCTCCACGAGACAAAGTCAACATCTCCGTGTGGAAATCGCTTCATTGACAGCTTCTCCACGTAACAAAGGCAACATCCCCGTGTGACAATTGCATGCTCACATGACAACAGCCCCGTGTGACAATTGCTCACATGACAACAGCTCCGTGTGACAATTGCTCACATGACAACCGATCCGTGTGACAATGGATCAATGACAACATCTCCATGTCACAATTGCTCACATGGCAACAAATCCGTGTGACAATGGATCGCATGACAACAGCTCATGTGCGACAATGGATCACATGACAACATCTCCACGTGACAACTGATCACATGACAACAGCTCCGTGTGACAATGGATCGCATTACAACAGCCCTATGTGACAAAAGATCACATGACAACAGTTCCGTGCGACAATGAATCCCATGACAACAGCTCCGTCACCGCGTGACAATGGATCACATGACAAAAGCTCCGTGTGACCATGGACCACATGACAACAGCTCCGTGTGACAATTGCTCCCATGGCAACAGCTCCGTGTGACAATTGCTCCCATGGCAACTGCTCCGTGTGATTATTGCCCCCTTAACAACATCTGTGTGAGACACTAGATGAGAATACGTATCTTATATAGACTGTACAGTATATAGAGATACGAGGTGCAGCTGTACCAAAACTTTAGAAATAAGGCCTGCCTCTGAATACTAAATAACGTTGAATCTGCATGACATAATTACCGCGGAAGCCATTTTTAAGCGGATGTGGTACTGCTGAGAAATGGTTGATTTTGACATGAAAATGGACGTCGAGTGGTCGTTTTATGTGTTGGACTAACTAAGAAATGTTCAAGGACGAAAACGAAAAGGTTTATGTCAGGTTAAGGCCATGCAATTTTTATATATTGGAAGATAACGTGTCGAACCATGGTAGCCTTCTGCTATTTCTAAAGGTTAGGAAGCTTAATGTAGAATAGCTAGTACGGAATCTGATCAAAAGCCGGTATAAGGCAGCTCCCGGGATCCCAGCATTTCCGCGTTTTGAGATCAATTTATTTGCATTTAATATTGACTTAGGACTAAAAGGGACCTTCTTCCGCAAAAAAGCTTCTGACTTAAGTCCAAATACTAAATTCAAACTGTGGAATATCTGTTATTATATAGATATGGACTTAGTGGTCATCTAGGGGATTTGGTATAGTTATGTCTAAAAGACGGAGGTGAGATTAAAAGAAAAGGATTTGGAATCCTTTAAAATATATAAACAGCTTTGTTGAACCCTCGAAGTTTGACTTACCAACATGTGTATCGGTGAATGCTAACCAGTTCAGAGCATAAAGGCATACCGATATGAGTACAGCGGCGAGGATTCTTCTCCTGAGAGCCATTCTCCTGGGAAGGGCCGCCTGAGGGGAGATTTTACACCAACATTATATACGAAGGAAAATAAAAGACAATTTAATGCTTTCTGGATTGGCGTCTTACACCATACTTATCTTTGTTTTGTTCAAATGATGAGCAATTTGGCAAAATAAAAACACCACGTTATGCAATACACAAATTAGCAATAGAAGCTGGTTTACATTGTGGCCCTGTAACATACTAGTATATAGGGTTAGATTGTTAATACATCAATACAAGATAGTTTGTACATCAATACACGATTGTTTAATACATCAGTACAAGATTGTTAATACATCAGTACAAGATTGTTAATAAATCAGTACAAGATTGTTAATACATCAGTACAAGATTGTTAATAAATCAATACAAGATTGTTAATACATCAATACAAGATAGTTAATACATCAATACAAGATTGTTAATACATCAATATAAGATAGTTAATACATCAATACAAGATTGTTAATACATCAATACAAGATTGTTAATACATCAGTACAAGATTGTTAATACATCAATACAAGAGTGTTAGTACATCAATAAAAGAGTGTTAGTACATCATTACAAGATTGTTAATACATCAATACAAGATTGTTAATACATCAATACAAGATTGTTAGTACATCAATACAAGAGTGTTAGTACATCATTACAAGATTGTTAATACATCAATACAAGATTGTTAATACATCAATACAAGATTGTTAATACATCAATACAAGATTGTTAATACATCAATACAAGATTGT
>JAVFBX010221410.1:0-10911 GCA_034783855.1 Mopalia kennerleyi | reverse complement strand
GTGTCCAAATGAGGCAATTGCTCGATTCAGGGCGTCCACTTGGACGGGTGGACGGGTGTCTGCCTAAGCCCTTGCGTGTGACTCACTCATATACCTGAGGGTCGACAGACGAACTCGATCCTGTGAAGTTATGAACGGTACATTGAAGTTGACTTCCGTAAGCGTGCTCCTTAAGTTAACCACTAAGCCGCAGGCCGGCTTTAATAGAAACATGTAGTCTAGATGTACAGTGTGTAAGGACTGTAAATCCTGTACCAGCGCATAAACAGAGCAGACTTTCTTTCCATGTTGATATGTAAGCTTACACATACCAGAAACCAGAGAGCAGAGTTCAAATCCCAGTGGAGGCAAGCAAAATTATCTTTCTCCGTGTATAATAAAAATTCAACAGTAAGTTAGTCTGAATGATCATTATGAAAACAAGTGGTATGCAGCCTAGTCTGATTCTGTTCAACTCATAGGGTAAGCTCAATCAATGTACAGCAGACAGAGTGAAAATACCAACAATAGTCGGCTACAATCACAATTAATAACTTTGATTTGAAAAAAAATAAATAGTGCAGAGCAAAGATCATTTACAAGTATGCATCAACTGCAAGCCTTTCTTTGATGTTTCATTTTTATTGTTATAAATCGAGACATTTGTGTTAAACTTATATCCTGGGTCAGTCGTGTTTTTCGAAAAGAAGAGAAACCTTTTCTCCTAGTTGAAGAAATCTGTGACAAACAGTTTGTTACATAAAAAGTCAAACTTTTTCCTCTTCTACATCTTACATTAGGCTAAAGCTGTTGCACAAGATCAAAGAAAAGACATAATTGGGGCTGTCAGGTGTTACATACGTGTCCACAAAAATGTTTTAATCAGTCATCTTCACTATAGAACGGCTGACAACTAAACAAGCAGTGTTTCTACATTGAGTCACAACCATGGCTTTACTTCAATTTCCACTTAAATAATTAGGTCATGTTTGTTTGACAGAGGATAAAAGCTGAACAGCACAATTATATCCCGGATAAAACAAATTCTGAGTTTAAAGAATGAGATAGCGTGCAAGATGAATACGCCACTTAATTCAATGCATTAAGTTAAATTACTGTTCTCTTTGGGCTGAAGTCTGCAGAGGTCACAGCTAGTGTCTGGCATGTCAGTAAGTGTCGAACTAATAGCCTAACAAAAAACTTATAAAAAACACAGCCAACTTCTTCACGGAGCCAGCTGAGTATAGTGTTTGACTCCAGTCTATATTTAGACCGCTAACAAATCCATGTTTGAGGAACTAATCACTAAGACAGAAATTAACAATAGAACACCTGTGTGAACAGGTAAGCATCTATTCCAAACAGATTGATTTCCAGTGATTCATTATTTTGATATACTGACCACACACGGACTTCTAATATAACCCTCTCCAGAAGTACTTGCAACATGTAAAAAACACATCAATCTTTTAAAATGTGGTGTAAAACAGTATGAAATTGTTTTATTCATTCACACTGAATTGTTCACTAAAAAAACAACTAATAAATCACTTAAAAGCTGTGGTTTGAAATATGGCAAAATATTTTGAGAGGTTATTTTGAAAACTTGCTTTAAAATCGATCATTTAGTTTTACAGAATAACCACTTGCACCAAGGAAAGGGACCGAGTCAATCTTCTTTTTGAGTCATCCCCACTTATATTGTAAATGCAGTCTAATCGAATAAGAGAGGAGCTTGTTTGTATATCACTGTTATCACATAGCATATTTTTGTTCAAATGCACAGAACGAAGATTTTGCTCGCCTCCATATACATGTACAAACTGTTTAACATATATATACAAATGTCCAATGCCAATGGAATCAATTTATTCTCTTTGTGCATCAGACTGTCATTAACCTTTACAGAAAAAAACCTTATCTGTTAATAGAAATAGCAATTATTAAATTGATTCTGAACTGTTTTTTTGTTATCATCATGATGAACATTACCAATTACAAACTATCGAAAACTATAGACCTCTGTCATCAAGCTCTTGCTACTCCAGTTTCATTTCTTTTTTGATAATTGTTAAAAGGAATTTCTCTGCATCTGTTTTGTGATGTATGGTAAGTGCTGTGTCTTGTGGTTACCATGTCCTGTCACTGTTTGTTTACAGTATTAATGTCAAGGATGGTTTCCTTCATCCATTAGGCTGGCATACGAGCGAAATAACTACAGGGTTTTAACACCAATCAATCAATCAAAGAAATCAATATCTTTACAACAGGTACATCTGTCTTAATTCTTCACAAAGGATGTTGGTCAAGCTTTAATACATTGACATGCCAAAGCCAAAAACAAAGCCAAATACAGTACTTTGCTGACCAAAACATGAAAACATTTTGTGGTTAGATACTTATCAAACAAGCAAATCAATATATTGACAACATGTGCATCTGTCTTAATACTCCATAAAGGATGTTTGTCAACTGGAATCCTGGTCAAGCTTTAATACTTTTACATTGATTTTCTGTCAAAGAACAACACCATATAAAGGATTCGTAGTATGCTGACAAATTACAAAACATCTTACTGATTGAGACTAATTGACAGTAGCAAAACTATAAAATGTGAAGTGTTTTTAGACTGATGGAAAGTTAATCTCCCTCCTTAAGTAAAGACAGCCTTGCTACTCTTCAACAAACTGCCCTAGTCACTGGGCTAAACACACTTTATGCCTAGATACTATAACTATTCACCTGCGAGAAACACCTACCTGGAATATAAATGGTAGCTCTTGGAGACTGATTTTATGATGAATAAAGAGTTCATAAGCTGCACACACCCCCAATACTGTCACTCCTTGTTCTTTGGTCAACATGCTGGCTGTTGTTAATAGAGCACAAGCCAGGTAATATAGAAACCTGGTATAGGTAGAGTGTCCTGCCTTACTGTGACTTCCATCATGGGATGGATGATCAGAAATATCACTGTCCCGTATCTTCACATATTTCACATAACACAAAAATGCTAATTGGAATAAAAGACACGCCCCAATGTCAGCTCGTCCCACAATTCCAGCTACAGCTTCAGTGTGTATCGGATGAGATGCGAACAACAAACCCGCGATAGTGACAGCCAAAGTCTGTTGGCAGAACTGCCCTGCTAAAATGGTAAAAATACCCGTAGTGACAACATGAAGAATCACATTGCCCAGATGATAGCCCCATGGGTTCAATCCGCCCAGGTAATGGTTGAGGCGAAACGTTAATACACATAGTGGTCTGTAGGACTTGTGAGATCCGCTGTGGGTTAGAGGTGTTCCCCAAAAATCATCGTAGAATATGTTAATAAGAGGGCTGTCAGGTTTAAGGTCAGGGTTCGTCTGAATGGCACGGCTGAAACAATAAATAAACAAAATGATAATAAATTTTAACAGACAATAAGCAGGAGTAGAATTTCACTAAATCCTCTACTGGTCAGTATGACATTTCTGGACTGCAAAATATATTACTGGTTCACAAAATATATTACTGGTCCACAAAATATATTACTGGTCCACAGTGCTGAAATCTGTCTAAATTGTGTAATAAATCTGAAAAATCACTGGACTACTAGACTGTTAGCAAACTTAGCAGGTGAGCATAACTGGTCCATAATTGTGTTTACTGGTCTCGAACCTGCAGCTTATCTCAAATTTCAATCCTTTACATTAAGTGAGCATTGATTCAATATAACACCGTGAACAAATTATTGACATTCACAGTATGAAATCAAACAAATCCCATTAAGACAACCCTATTTGGTCACAACTTTCTTACCAGATCTTAGTTAAGCTAGAAACTAAATTTCTAACTTTATTTTCAACAAAATATCTCCCCAGACTTCCCTCTATCATATCTTAATTTGTATGGCTTCCCAGGGGTGATGACAACTTGATAAACACATAATTTAATCTTTACCCTTGAATCGGTGAGGCACTCTCCTGTCACATGTAAGTTTGTTACTGTTTCCACAAAAGAAATAAATAACCTGTTCATAAAACATGACTAATCTGGCAAAAATAGTTAAACTGTTTACAAGGGCCTCCAGGACATGTGGGTAAAAACGTATGAATCTGGAGTTTCCCAAACAGGTTAACAGTGAATTTGCAGCAAATTAGTTTACACTCATCCAAGAAATAAATGACAGACAATTTAGTTTTGTCTGCACTCAGAACAGATAGAAATTGGATTCTGTCTTTACAGTGCATAAAGACTGTTAGCTAACATGGAAAGAATTACCATGGCGACATAGTGTTTTCCAGACTGGCGTCATCTTATAAAGTTGGCTATAGCTAAATCACACTTGATAAAACTATCCCTGAAGACATCTGGGGATAAACAGTGTGTCGATAATTGATGGTAATATCGGGTAGTGTTTAGTACTTAAAGGTTGCTTTCTACAGGTGGAAATAATCTTGTCAAATGTAGGAGCCAAAAGACAATATTCTTTTAAACTTGACCCATTAGCAATGTTGTAGCATTAAATAAATTAAGAATTTTAAGGGCCAAAAAAAAAAAGGTTTTAGGAGTTGGTGTAAAAAACCCCACATCTTTTACCTCAACCCCTCCTTCCTTACATAAACAGTGTCTATAGCAAAATTATCTTTCCCTTCGATAAAAAATATGTATTGCTTTTCTGTAGTCTTGTTAAAAGTTAATATAATAATTAAATGTTGATTACAAATATATAAATGAGAATGTTGTTGGTTACACCTAAATAGAATGTTCTTGACAATGAGCTTCCAAAAAAACAGAGACATTATGTAATACATGGTTCACTCAAGCCAACACAAGTCCCTTGTCTCTATTCTGTGGCCTAACAACAAAAGAATAGGATTCAACATTGGTTTAGCCCACTGTTCATATGTGTTCATATAATAAAGGCACATGCTATTCCTTGCTATATATGGGAGTATATTTGAGAAATACATGTAATGTTGGGTGGTTGTATTGGATAAAAAATAACAAGTGTAGAATCACTATAGCTGCGACATTTACTGGACAGGGGCTATTCAGAATGTTAGCTGATTAAGTATTGCAATATGATATTTAAGTAGTGCTCTATGTTGCTTTAAGGAATGTCAGCTATATATCGGTTGATCATTGCTTGGCCTCAAATCAATGTTTTAAAAAAGTGACAAATCCAGACATATTTGTTGCCATTGAAACCTGAAATTTGTGTGGTATGATCTCATTTTCAATAGGAGTGTAGTTTAGCATCATATTAATCTGCATTCCAAATTTGAACTCTCTATCATACATGTAAGTGGTGTGGCTTCTATCCTGTTCACAACGTCATGCCAGAAAAAGGGACAGATCTGGATATATTTGTTGCCATTGAAACCTGAAATTTGTTCGGAATGATCCCATTTTCATTAGGAGTGTAGTTTAGCATCATATAGAGCTGCATGTCAAATTTGAACTTTATATCTTAAGCAGTTTGGCTTCTATCCTGTTCACCTCATCATGAGGGAAAGTTGGACCGCCAGACAGACCGACCGACAGACCATCCGACTGACAGACAGAGTGACTTATAGAGCTGCTCAGTCGCAGCTAATACTGCTCATACTCATAGGGTACATGTAATTGAAAAAAGGAAATCATCTTGACGCTTTTATATTCGTGTTTGTATAATAAAAATATATTATAGACTTAAACACATATATATTTAAAAAAGAGCCAAAGTCCAAGTTTCAGATCAGGTTAAATACTAATCATACAGATCTCGAAATGCATGAGAGTTGATCAAATAAATTGAATTTTATTACTGTTGTTGACACAAATGTCAATATAAAGAGAGTGGATATTTATGATGAGCATAAAGAACTCTGTAAAATCACAATGTCATACCATTACCAAACAATCATACCCTACATTTAGGAGACTTTTTATCCTCTGAAGATTTTAAATCAGGTCACAAATTAGATCCAGAAATCCAGAATTTGTTTTGTCTTACATGTGTATAAAAGCGTAAATGTACTACATATGTTGTACGAGTGTGCTTAACTGCTTATCCATTGGCCGTAAATGAACAGGTTTGAAATGGGAGACATATGAAAGGTTTTATGTGTTATGACGAGATAACTTTTCTAGATAAATATAAAGTCAGTTAACTTTCTTTTGGGGCCCCAGAGTTACACAAAACAGATGTAACTTCTTAGAGAGATCAGCCGATTAAAACATAAAGTTTATATATCAAGAAAGATAATGAGAAATGTTATTTTTGAACCTTCCCTTGTATTTGGATTTGGTAACACTAAACAGGATTGGCTTTAGACCTACAGATTACACTGACAACAGTGTCATTGTATATCAGTAAACCATCACTCGACACATCCTTATTCTTTGATTTGCTTAGGGTCTGAGAGCTACCAACCAAAAGAATAATCTCAAGATATTCCCAGACCATTTTCCCTATAATATTTGTTTCCTAACATTTTTTATATTCTTTTTTTATTTTTTATACTTTTGTCTCCTTTATTAATTATTATATTACACCTTACTGGTTATTTAAGTCACTTAAACGATAATCCAGGTAATATTAAATAATCTCTTTACATTGTTCACATAGAAAAAATGTTCAGTAAAAATACCAATAATCTATTATCTTCATAAAAGATAAAAATCAGAGATAAATTTGAATGAAAATATTTTTTTACCACAGTATCTCAATGATGTTGCTATTATATTTTTTATTGGTATTTAATTTGTACACATGAAAGCACTGACTATCTCTTGTGTGCTGATGTTCAATGTTTTATCTACAGTTTTTTAAACAACGGTACAGTTCTGTCCAAAGCTATCTAGGAAGTTTAAGCGTAACAGACATTGCATAACACGAAAGAAACTGAGGAATTTGCACAGATTTTGCTTGGCCCTTAAAAAGCGACTGTGTAAGTGAGAGCTGTTTTGTCTGCATTGTGTAGTGGGTAAAATGTTTGCACAATGTATTCACCTACCAAATCCAACAAACCAGAGACGACGGCTTACTGCTAAGTACAAGGCCTTGAAATCCGCTCACACAATATAGCATCTATTTCATTTTATCCGCGTCAAAGCCACAACTTTGCTCCGCAGCCAAATTGCCGAATGAAGAGATTTAGACAAAGTCTGGGAGAAAAGGGTTTTCCAGGTTCTCTAAACACCCTAATAATTGGAGTCTGAACACAAATACCCATCAATTATACATTATTTTAACACAAAATGCCACAAACATTATAATACCAGGGTATACTACTCAGTACTGAATTTACTTACATAACAAAATATACTTTATTTGGCTTTTTTGTGATTCCTGCGGAATGAGCCTACCCGCTAGATTTTAATTTTCTATTGTGAAATAAATTATGGATCATGTAGAATAAAGTGTACCTGTTTTAAATGGAGTATCCTCATGACCCTCCATTTACAATGAACCAGATTCTGTCAATGACCACTGTTTGGCTTCAGAATTCACACTCTATCCTGATCACTGATATCTATCTAAATACTACTGGCAAAACACCAAATCTGACACACCCATTATATTGACAGCTCCATCAAATACACAGATTCATTTATCAACACATTAAATTCATGCCTAATAGATCAAATGTATACATGCATCTACTTCATTCAGATTGGCTTCATTGTATTCCGTTAGATAGCAAATATAGCACATTTTCAAATTCAGGAGGAAAATGGTTTTGTTATAAATAAATCAAACACATAACTCTCATGGTACTATTGCAACAGAATCCCCCAATGTCTATCTATGTGTTGACTGCGTGCGGTTTGAGACAGCTATGTGAGGTTTATAAACTATATACATTTGTACAGGTCTGTGGACAATTAAAATTTCAGAAATGACAGCTACAGGTAACAGATTAGCAGCTACGTTCACTAAATTCAAACTTCAACATCAATGAAAAATATAATAATAGACATGTTGTGTTGTAAATGATTTTCTTGTATTTGTCAACAATTAATAATTGACTATGTATATAAGCTTACATCATGTAAGCAGGGCCAATGGGCATCTTTACAATTGTATGAGTGGGGTTTAATGTCCTACTTAAGGTTATTTCACTCACAAATGAGAAAATGGGAGAATTCCACCCTCAACATCACTCAATAAGGCAACAAGCAAAGACAAGACAGTTGAAATACAGGACGCAATATATTGAATCACAGAGTAGATCTATTGCCCCTTAGCTCTGATAGCAACAGGAAGCTATTACTCCCAACCCTCAGTTCAGAAACTTCTGGAAAAGCACATATGATATAATGATGTACAAGCTTGCAAGATTACTAATCAAAACTTTATTTCAATATACAATATAAAATATTACATAGACATGTCTAGCAAAGGTTAAAAGACTCCTAAACACCATTTAAATGAACATGTAGGGAATCAAATCTGAGGGGTTTAAAGATGTACGTTTTTACTTTTTAAACCCCAGTGTGACATAACATTGGTTGGGCGCTTAGTGTCCCATCGGCCCTGCCCTATGATGTACCCTTGCTGTGCCCCTGCATATTACTTATCATGTCTGACATGAGATTTTTGACACAAAACCCACCAGTTATGCGACACTTATGCCAGCAAAGGTGTGGGGTTACACAAGTATGATAGCGTCCTTTGTACCTGGCCACGTCTGTTACAATAATTCAGCTAAAGGTGTAAGTTTAGATCAACATATAGAATTGCTTGTCTAATAGGTTTGCCACTTAATGGGGCATGATGAACTAGTCTGAGTGCCATATGACACCTGGCGGATTAGTTATAGAAAGACAAGGTAAAATGTAAATCATTCTCAGTGTTATATGATAGCCGCTCACAAAAAGATAGGGGTGAACTAAAATTGTAAGTTATAACCTCAATGCTATAAACCTGAATCAATCTAACCACCACATGATACAGGGCAATTTAAAAGTAAAAAAAAACAAACAAGCTAAAAAATATAAAAAATATAGTCAGAATTGTGTACATTATTTCTTCTGATTGCTCTATCGACATACCTAAAAAAATGTTTATGTTAGATCACATACAAGAAAAAAACAAAACAGAAGAGACAAATAACATCATGAGCTATGGACTGCATGTATATTGCATATCGAGTGTCAGTGCTTTGAATAACTTCATGTACATTGTATGATAAAGTATCAAATCTTAACATCACAAAGTTAATCATTTCCTTGCCTGAGCATGATAAAAATTTAAAATGAAAAATAAGTTCAGAAAATATAAATTCTTGATAACTGAAAAAAAGAGTTATGATGTTTAATTAGTAATGCTATCGCAGTCTTATTTCTGCAACTTTGCCCTAATAGTTTTTAGATTTCAATATTTGAACTCATCCATAGGTATCATTTAATTATTGAGCTCGTACAGTTTATATTCTTTCCTTGATTAGGGTTTTACTCCGTACGGATATTTTTCACCTAGAAAAAGGAGTGGCAATTGGATTCAATGTTGCCACAACCTCATCTTCATGTCACACCTCAGGTTTGAGAGCACAAAGCCAAAACGAAGCTCTGTCCAACTAACCTTGATTCTGACAGAGCTTCTTGTACAATATATCATATGGTGATATAGAGGCCAGGTGATTTATTGAATCATATGCTCAGGTAAATTATCTTGTTCCACATTAAAGCGGACAGCCACTACACAAAAGAACCATATAACCATGCTAGATATTTAGATGAACAATCTGAATGGCTTCCAAACATGCTATCAAAGAAGGGGAAGTCAGCAATATGTTTCGGCCTCTTTTATCATAAAGTTTTTTATCGCACTAGTGATCTAAGGCTGGTATTTTCTAGCAACAAAAAGCTTTTAAGGAACTTTATGAAGGCAGTACCCATGTAACTAATGTTATTTCTTATCTTCAGAACATCTCAGTGCACGAGCTACAGATGTTCATGTTTGTTGTAGAAGTTCCTTTCAGAAACAACATTAAAAACATTTAGGAAACTGAGTATAAACAAAATCTTCCACTTAATAACAAAATTATCCCCAACACACTCACAGACATGATCACATAAAAAAATCATGACAAAGGATGTTTTGTTATGCCCTTATTGCAACCCACTGGGATCATGAGGTGAACCGACAGGCACATACTTGTGTACGGGTAAATATTATTTAATAAAAAAAAAGAAATTATTACAGCAATTGGTGGAAATGATTTGTTGTGCCCTTCAAAATGCTGTCCTTATCCGTATCAATAAACAATGTTACAATGTACATGCATACATATAGGCTTTATTTACTTACTTATTTTACAGATCTAAGGTTAAAAAAGGAGACATAAAATCCAGTTATAGTTTACAATGACTGTACTGAATGACCAGACTCTGACAAACTTCCTCGCTTAACCTCAAATTAAAATTCTAATCCTCTCTTATATTTGTACCAGATCTTTCATGGAATAAAGGGCGTCTCTCAGCAAAATAGTTGCACACAAAAGCCTCTTGGTGGAGTTAACAATGGGTCGCCCAATGCTGCTTTTAACAGAATGTTTACCCTGTCATAACATACTGTACCACTGAGTAAACATACATAGCAAACAGTAGCCTAATTATAATGACAGTCTACTGAGGAACCAAAAACATCTTAATGATATTGTATTGACCATTATACATCATGAATGTAGAGATTATTAATACTGCTATTAAAATATGTATAAAATGAAAAAAAAAATGGACTGAAAGGCTTAAATCTTGTTAAGAACGTAAATAAAAACGTTTATCATATAAAGCTGTATAAATGAAAAAATAGTTAGCAATTATGACTTTACAAAAATCTTCTGAGAGTAACAATACATTTAAGAGATTTCTCTTAAATGAAGCGTCATGGTTTATTCCATCAGTGTTTGATTGACAAATCCATAATCATAAAAATGTCATGTTTTGCAGTGCTGC
>JAVFBX010221399.1:0-11347 GCA_034783855.1 Mopalia kennerleyi | reverse complement strand
TCGCCCCAAAAATTGGCGGAAATCAATGCGCGATGGCCTGGCATGGCGTACGAGAGTTGTCTTAGTCTCATCCACTAAAGAAACTCTCGCGAGAATAAGATTGAGCTTACGCCCTTAATCGCGCTAAACGCTACCTCAATTTATACTTTTTAACCACATCAAACACACGCATTACCTCAATATCTAGCCGTTCTGTCTATTGGCTTATTGCTATACAATTTCTAATCATTTTTCTTATTGCCATATTGCCATAGAAGTTTTACCGAAAGCAGCTACTAACCATGCCTGTTAAACAACCATTGGTGGTCGACAGAAGACTCCACTTGCCGTCCCCTAGTGGAGTTTTGTTGATAATAAGCGTAACAAGACCTCCTCCTGTAGCGGCAGCAACGGTGTTTGTAATCGAAATGGCTACAGCAATACCATCTCCTTTGTTTGAAATGGCCGCCTGAGATCCACCGTTAAAGGCGAAGAATCCGAATAATAGAATGAATCCACCCAAGGCTGCAAACTGCAAAACGGAGAAATAGCTTAATAAATGACGAGAGTGGATCTTAGAAACATGAACCACTGGACTTTCTGCTATTTATATCGATGAACAGGAAGTTAAAAATACCTTACATACTATGTAAGCTCAATGTAAGTAATGAACTGCATGATTTATGCGTAAAAATTATCCCCGTGAGTGAACCTTTGTAACGCTTACTGGTATAGAGTGTCCATTCAAGGGCTGGGGTTGCTTTGTTTCTGGGTGAAATCTTCCCTTTCGAGGACCCAGAAATAAGGCGCCAACAAAAGCTGCAGTACCCCCAAGAGTATGAACAACGCCACTGCCAGCAAAATCCTGTTGAAGAGAAAACCTACCACATAAAATGTAAAATTCCCAATTGTGCAAATACATGTATGAAAGCCAGCTTTAAGTATAGGCTCACAACTAACTGCTTCTGGCCACTGCATGAGCATCATTTATTGGTTATCACAAGAAAGTGTGAATAGGTTGACGAGCATGTACGATATACTTGATTTTAACCGGCAGTTATAGTGAATTAACTGCTCACGAAGTCCAATTTAACGAATGGTGAAAACAAGCTGGACAATTTCCGTGGGATTGCAGGACGTAACTTACAGTAAATCCAACAGTAATTTCTTTCCCGTTGTCATTAATAAGAGTGCTCCCATCGGTTAGCCAGCCCTCTCCACTCCACGCCCAATGTGTCACAATGGGATAGACGAACCCTGTTGAGGAAAAATCTCGTATATTTGTCACCGTCTGTTTCAACCATAACAGAACTATGTCGCTAATATGGTAAAACAAAATGCAAGCAAATCGTTTGTGTGTGTGTATGTGGGGGGGAGGTATTTCGAAATACTGATTTTAATTTTAAAGAAAGAAGAAATTGAAAATGAATATAATAATTGCAAAAGTATACATATATTCTGAATACATTAAGAGATAAAATATGCCTCCACCATGATATATGTTTTCAACTGAAGTATAGTTTATAAATCTTATTTGATAAGTTTTACGGCTTTTAAAAGCGATATTGTTTTCAAAATAACGGAGAAAATCGGTGTACGGAAAATCGGAGCGTACCTTAAATTTGATAACTGCAGCATGGTAACGAAATCATCCATGCTTCGCAGCATAAAATATACCCTTTCTAAACAACCATTTAAAACCTTGTGTAAATGTTTTATTCGCTCTTATATGGAATACGCATAATGTAGTCTAGTATAGTATTACAAACGAACAATGCACTTCGTTGAAGCCATTCAACAGACTGTCTCCGGATTATAACTGGGTTGACTAAAAAGGCTCGCTGTTAAAAGTACTGCATGTTTTATTAAGAATCTGGCTATGAATCTCGCTATGAAAATAGATCCCACGAAACAAACTCGATCGGGTTATCACTTTACAACCTCCAGCACCAAAGACTGTTTCTGATTTACTGCGTGACATTGGGGTGAAGGTTCCATGAGATACTCTGTTGGTTTACGCGTGAGTCTCGTGAAATTTAGGGATAATTTAAGCGGAATGAACGCATTGAATACTGTGTTTGTCATTTTATTTCATCCAGTAAAATAGTTCTGTGATCATTGAGGAGCAGAAAACAAAACATCCACGATTAGTCAAAAATTTAATCCATCATGGCCAATAGCGACAGAGCAGTTCACTTCACTGAATCTTAACAAACGTAGACACGAGTAAAACAGACATGCAAACAATTTCTATTTTGTGTTGTTTATTTTTTTTTTCCTGTACAGGGCTTCGTGAAATGTCCTGATGTACAGAGAATGAACTCAACTTTTTCGTTATTTTTATTCAATTTGCTAACACTTCATGTGTACAATAGAAACTTTTAGCTTAATGTGTTTTTTTTTTGAACTCATCACAAACACTCAAAACCCCCAAACAAATATGTCTACTTGTTAAAGATGGTTCTTTGTTAGAAAGTAACTTAGGTTATAAGAACATTTTTCGAAGGTGCCGATTATTTTAATGGATTATCTGCAGAACATAATTTCTTGATTGTCGAGTTTGACAAAAAAATGAATTGTTCAAATGTGTTTGAACGGCGCTAACATATGGTTATGTTAAATCAGTATTTGTAACGAGGATATTGTGCTAACAATGAATAACTGATATCCATTTTCTTACCAGTGATGAGGAAGCTGTAGACGAGATACCCGTTAAAGTCACATCTCTCCGCCACAGCTCCAGACACAATGGTGGCAGCGGTGGCAGCGAACACGTACTGGAAGAACCACTTAGCATACTGATCATCAGGCAAATACGCGTGGGCAAAATATTCCTTGCCGATAAAGGCATCTCCTTTGCCATAAGCGAGAGCATAGCCAATCAACCAGTAAGATAAGCCAGAAACGACTGAAAAGTAAATGGTTAAGCTAGCCATATTTGAAATAATGTACATAAATGTGATAATAGAGATAAAGCAATGCAAACACTCGTCAGCGTTTTTGAATCGTTTGTGGTTGTTGTTGTTGTTGTAGTTGTTGTTTCTGGGTTTTTTTCTCTTGTAGTTACAGTGCGCGATCATTGATTTGATATGACAAATAACACTGGCTTATAATCACTCTGGGTAATGTGCGTGTCAACATTTATTAAATGAAAATAAGTAGAGTTATATGTAAATTAGTCTTCAAACATGACATACGACTTCTGTGATACATATCAAAGTACATAATTTCGGTATTTAAAAAAAAAACTGCCCCAACTATATTTTTCAGGTATGCTAATTATTCTTTGTAAACTCGCACATATCTATTAATCACGTCCCTGTCCGTGAGTAATTATCTTAATTAACAGTTAAAATAGATATTAATCGGGCGACACAGGCTTGAATTAATGATCTTTTTATCACAAGACTCATCTCTGTCCGTTTTGATGGAAGTGTATCAAAATCATCCTATTGTATCACAGCTACTAAGGACATACATCGTTTTGCACTTAGACCTACATTAGATGACGTCACATACAAAATTCAAACTGTTTTTGCAAAGGTTACATATCACTACGACAGCAGAACAGAAACGACCTCGAACATGATGTGACCTTTTCTTTTTAAGACAATTATTTTAAGAGGCAAAGCTAATAATTGTCACACAGTTCCGGAGTAGGGATATATGAGTTTTAGTGTGAGAAATATTTCATTTCCACAAAAGACCACGAAATCAACAATCTAAATGGGCGTTTATCGAATTTGTGACATAAAAAAACTGAAACCATAGTTTGATATTATTAACTTTCTCACAAATTTTCAGTGCATATTGGTTATATCGTCGATAGGTGCACATATATATATCAGACAAAAAGGCTATTCAGGAATTAGGGCTTACTCTCAATTGTGCTACCTTGGTTATTGGTACCAGATAAAGATATAGAAATCAGAAACACATACCGGGCTAAATGACCTGTACTGAAGACGCTATATACTCACACGAATCCAGCAGGTTCTTGATCAGGATGTTTGTGACATTTTTACTACGGACTGACCCGGCTTCCAGAAATGCAAAGCCACATTGCATGACTGAAATAAAAGAGGGGACATATATTATTATTTTGCAATGTGTGGTTGTCATATATAACTAGGGTCCGTATTCATAAAGCTACTTAAGTATTTCTTAAAGTTAAGAAAAACTTAGCGAATTTTCAAACATCATTTTAAAAACTTAAACACCATGTTGCTTAATTTTGTATGATCTTAAATTAAAGATAACAAGTAAAATTTGTGAAATGTCAACTTAATTATTTCACATTTAACTTATTTCATGATCAAATGACAAGATGAAAATTGTCTAAATAATTCTTAACTTTAAGAAGTCTATCAAGCAGACGTATGAAACTAGTCATCATCCAGTCTCAACCACACTTTGACCAGACCAGCGCTGATGGAGGAAAAAGCGCCCCCTAGCGAGACATAGAGAAACCTTGAAGGACATGAATTGGATGTGGAATCATGGGTATATCATACTAACGCCGTTTCTACCGTTTTTCAAACGTTATATTTTACCCACGAGGCGTCAGTTGATTCTGACATTCAAACTGTGCGAAGCGAACGAAATCCATAATTTCTTGTTCAATGAAAGACCCAATGCCGTTGAGACTGGGTAATGGCTGGTTTCATACTTCTGCTTGATAGACTTCTGAAAACACATATTCTCAGCTTCGTGTAATTTATGTTGAATTGCTATATTGTTTATCGTTGGTTTTTTAATCTGCTTTGAGCTGAGTGTGAATGTTTGTTTGTATAATGTTCGATGTGTCGTGTGACAATTGCTTGAATAGAAGAAAAACAAGTTTTGGAATGTGCTGTTTGTAACATTGCATTGGAATGCTACTTGAAGTACATGTAGGGCTTAACTGTAAGGAAGCAATGTTTATTCCACAAGATAATGTATCTGACCAATAAATCAAGAAACTAAATCATTATGATATAAAGTTGTTAGAGTAAGCAAATCATTATAAACGATTTTTATTAAAATTGTGTTTTATATTTATATATATGTATATATTTATGCTATATTTTTTCGATCGAATGCTTGTGGAGAAATTCGATAATACCATTATGTACAATAAAATAATATACATAATCTAACTGTGATATTTATGTTTGTGCTGCTGAAGCCTATTAATGGTACTTGCTACCGTAGGTTATCCTTAGAAATAAACTAAAAATAAAAAAATAAACTATTTAAACTTTATTACAGTTAAAACGATAGTAAGCATAAATAAACTGGACAGAACTGTATAAATGTAGTACATTTATTATATGCCAGTATACTAATCATACGTACTGATTTATTTTTAAAAAATAGTATACACATGCTGAAGTTTCACAATAAATTGTCTTCATCTCTGATCACGTATTATGTTTTGAATCTTGACAATCATATAAAATCATGAAAAAAGGTTCGTGACACTCATATAAATCAATATACCGACCTTAGTTTAGTTTATAGACAAATTAATATGACTTGTATTGACAAAGCACCAAAAGTGCCCGGAAGCTCTGGATATCCCTATGATTTTGGGGTGACAAATTAAGAAAACCAAGGTACTTTATCGCTCGAATAGTTTCACTTTTTATAAACATAAGAGGCATCTACACGTCTCTTCTCACTTCCGTCAATAGTTAAGTCGGACTTCGCTAGCCATATGTATTTACTAGCTACAATGCTTAGACGGTTCAATCCTCGTAATCGCTGTGCATCCGATTCGGAAACAGAACTCAAAACTTGCATTCAGTAGGCTTGCCAGCTTCGTATCGGTCAATATCAATTCTTTATCTTGTTATGGCATAAACATGCTTCTTTTGTTTGTCAAAATAAAAGTTATTGGCCATTCTTCAAACAATTCCGTGTCTACTTTCTCGACAAGGGGATGGAGACATTTGGTAACCGAAATTTTCCCACATCTTTACCGGGACTACAAGGCGATGTTATGTCGCAAATTAAATGTCTCAAATTTTAATCTATCACGCATATTTGAATATTACTTAAAATGCGGTAAGTGTACAAACGTAAAGCAAGACATCTATGTGAACTCAAACTAAAAGACAAGGACACATGACATTTCATAGACCAACAGCGATACGAAACTCTACATCTACTGTGATAATTAATTAACGCCGTGGACATTGTTAGTAAAATATGAATTCTGTATTATTCATAAGTTTACATCAGATTGTTTCGCCCTCTTACTGTTTGCGAAATGCATGGGTTTTCTTTCTGTGAAAAAGTAAAATCAATCGTTCATTTTATTGACGTTTTATGTACAAGCACAACTATTTAACGTTCTTCAGTCATGGCTCTGGAGGAACCCTTTTAAAATTCTTCAACCATGGCTCATGGAATCCTTTAACGTTCTTCAGTCATGGCTCTGGTGGAACTTTTATGGTTCTGTATGGAGCCCTCACAGCAGCTGTTCCAATTAATTCTTCCTTTCTTTTTATATTGTTCCATATAGAACCATCATTTTTCCTAAAGAACCTCCAAAGATCCATTATTTCCAGGAGTGCACGACAGTAACGAGAATTTCCGGTCGGTGCGTTTCCGTTCATAGACAGGCGAACATTATCAAACCCTGCAGTGTTTCGTCATGTTCACTTGGTAAAACAAGTGAGCTTTCAACAAAAGGATACGCAATTCGATGATAGAAAATGTTGGCGCCCGTCATGCGCCTGTTGGGCTTTAAGAGATTGAGAAACCACACAGGGAAATGAGGCGTCATTGGTGATTAATGTTCGTTCTAAACGCTAAGGTCGCTGACAAGCTTACTGAGCTATTACTTCCATGAGCAGTGAGGATTTCATGTGTGCATTTCGTTTCAGTCGACTAACTACATTGAGAAACATGCGCATTTACGTTTTTATTTTAAATTGACTTTATCTAGACTGCTCCACCGTATCCTACAGTCCACCCATTTATGTTATTTTAAATGTTACACATTGCACGATATGTTGGTTTGCGGGTATCTTATATCCTTATTATTTATAATGATAAGATTTTTCTTCATTTTTTCTTTTCTATTATTATATATTTTTCAGCACAACTACATCTGAACGTTTAACCTACTTGACAACTTCTAACTTTGAAAGTCGTGGCAATTAATACCGGTTGGTTAAACACACTTACATAAAGCCACAGCTGTCTTACATATCATCTTTTGACACACTTCCTCTTTGTATTTAAGTATTCCTCTTCAAATTCATTAATACTGCTCTGGAATATTTTATACATATTTCAACATAAATATTGTTCTGTGCATTGTGTATATTTGAGGCATAGCATGCATTGATGCTTTTGATAAAATAACGTCTCTTAAACTGAGGCTATTCCCGAAATATTTTAAGAGCATATATATTATATGGTCACTCATGAATGATTGCATATATAGGTTACTGTGTCAACACATAACTTGTTTCCAAACAAACCACACCCCTTACAAACCAAGCTTCCATAGGGTTTACACCTAAACACAGATAGCGGTGGGTCTTTTTTCAGTCATGTGTAATGCTTACGTCAACCAACACGAATTGTATTAAGAGCCAGTTTCTTCAGACATCCCTATTACTTTTTTTGGCAGTGCAAGGTTAAAGCGAATAGTCGTGAATAGCGACCTTGTCTTGCCATCCATCGCATGGGTCACATTAAACTTTTTACAGGCTTTTAGCTCATCTAAGCATGACGGTATTGAGACGTGAGTAAGGATTTTATTACCACAAAGTGTTCAAGATGAACATTTCAGCTGTTACATCTTTCCATCATATTTAAACCTATATAAAACATATACAATGTTTGTTAGAGAAAGTGAAAAGCCTGTATTTGAAACAGTTAGGTTAAAATAAGCCTGTTTATCTCAATTATATTCAGGTCGAAAAAAATGTTCATTGACATTACTTGGTACCAACGTACATAACATGCCACTCAAATCTTATTTTTCGCACAATCGAGCAAATATGTCAGGCAGTCGTAATATAATACACAGATTATTTCTGTAAAACTTGTATCAATAGTTAAACAATTATTGAGGTCAATTATGACGCGTGTTAATCTAGAATGACTCGTCAAGACAGGAATATGTTTTGTAGCGATTTTCGGTGAATTCCAGTAAGTTGAGTTTTCGTCGTCCAGCAAACTACAACTGTAAACATACACCGGGACTATGTTATGACGTCCTACTGCTGCAGATCAAAGCGATCCTCTAAATCACTCAATTTAACAACAGCAAATTAACATCTGGGGATAAAACGAGTTGGATCATTCGGTGTAGTGGTATGAAGCACATTGCCGCTAATGCCAAGAGCAAATTTTATTTTTCAGTCAACTCTGTTCGTTTTTACGTCGACCCAAACTACACCATCTTCAGATACTAATAGATTTAATCCGAGCCTTTCTATATTACAACCCTTGGAGGGTGGAGGGGCTATAACCAGAATCTTTCGGCACGCGAGGAACTTCAAGGTAGCCAATCAGATGGCGCGTGACAAGAAGACTTGGTTAGTTTTAAAATATGGCAATTTTACAATTACAAAAGTTACAGCTACGTTGTAAGCGCATAGATTATCGTTCGGGTGTAATTGTAACTGGGGGAGTAAACTAAAATCTGGCTCACTGTATTCGTCAGAGATTCGTGGATTCTGATTATAGCAGTTCGGTCAGGCAATGATTGTAATGCACAGTTACTCGGAATTAAACTCATGGTCAGCGAAGATATATCTACACACTGTTTAAGGATGTGGACTTTTGCGTAAGTGTGGCGTGGAATAATTGCTGCTGACCATGGAGTAGAACTCCTTCCCATGACTCACTGGAGAGAAGTGCATGAAACCGATGAAGTGCGATAATTTCAAACAGTGTATTTTATAATTTTATACATACAACATTATGGGTTTGTTTTTTGTTTCTTTCTTTTTTTGGGGGGGGGGGGGGTGTTAACAGTCTAGGAACCCGCCACTTGAAAACAATATATTAACCCGGCTGTCTTCTAACAGGAACTAAAGAGCAAGATTGTTATGGCCAACACGTTTATTTCTTTGAAAGCACCAGAAAAGGACGCGTTCCGTTGATTTCGTTCCAGATATCAAAAGATTGAGATAAACCAAAGTAGGTTATACGCGCCACCGCTTCTTTATATAGCTAAACTCATTATTCATTTTATAAGGCGCACAGACTTTTATTTAGCTGAAAGCTGTTAATTTATTCATATACCATGTAAGTTTGTGCTCGGCTGGTTTATTTAGCACATCCTTGTTTTAATGAAGTTGGCATTTTGTACAACAGTTTGTGATCACTCCTCTATTGCGTGTCCCAAAGTGTTTTTGTTTTAACTGATAAAGTCGCTGCTACGAAAGCGCGTCGCCAAGACTTTCGCTTTATGCCCGACCATTCTCTTCAGTCGGTTGCGTCTTCCAAATAAGAGGATTCTTTAAGGGACGTGACTTCCCTTAGTTGGAAGACGCAACCGAATGAAATCGAACTGCCGAAGAAGACACGGTCAAATAAGTCTCTAAATTCGAAGTTGCACTTTAAACATGTGTTAAGACTATCAGCGGAACAAATGGTCGACATAAAAATGCTGTGATTGTTACTAGTTGACGTTATATCCCAAACTTTCAAAATTGATAACCACTCTTTTGACTATACATGACGTGGGCCTAAACGCAGAAAGCATGCATGCACTATCGTGTGTAGTATCACGCACTGGGACTTCCGTGCTGATAAGTTCCACATAATCCATCGCTTGCAAAATCCTAATATATGAGTTTTTAAATCAAATTCTATCGTAACCAAAATTGCCTGAAACTTGTCTGAAGCTGAAGTGAATATTGGAACGCAGCTGTGTGAACTCATAGCTTGCACATGAAATAATTAAGGAAGCAAGAACATGAACCTCGCTGATGACGGTTAAATTAGTTTCCCCCGAAATCTCTCAGAAAGCGTCTCAGATCGTCTAGGAACCCTGGAGCTTCCGGATTCTGGGAGGCCCCTGGAACCTCAGATATGCTCTAACTTACTGACATTACAAACTTCCATATTATTAACACTCACTATTCTAAGTAACGGTTCACGGACAGGTACAAGTTTCTCTTCATATCGATGTACATGTCTTATACCGGGCTACTATAGCAGCTTTTACTGTAATCTATACGAAATAGGCCACAAAAGTATATATCAAATCGTGTTACTCTAATTATTTACAATGGGAAATTAAGGAGTCAATTCCGACTGCAAACAAAGCATATTTTAAGTTTAATCCCGGGGTTACAATATGCATATGTATTTCTTAAAAGCAAAATATTCTTTAAACAATTTACTGTTAAATGAGTGTTTCCGCTTTACACTGATAGCAGCACCTGCACAAGATAAACATCATAATATGGGTGAATTATATATTTACCCCCACCGTTACTTATTCTCTTACCACAAAAATATATTCCTGTAAAGCCAACCACGCTCTGAAAATAATTATTCCGCGGCATGCCTACGGAATTAGTATTCAAATGGATGGAATATGTTCAGCTCACAATTATATATTTAAATTACTAATACGTACATACCCTAAAGTAATAACCATAAAAAACTAAATGTGTCGTTTACGCTTTCGATATAGACTGTGATCACTTCAGATATCTGTGTATTATAATACACATTTATACCAACTACTTGACCCTAGTAGGACTCCTGCTGATAGCAATCAACAAAGGTGTGAACGAAATCAACTTTGCCGACGTCACTAAAATTTCCGAGTTAAACTGCCATTTAAACACATTTTAAATTTATTGAGAGTAATCTAAAAATAATCGGGAGATCAATCATTTACACACGTTAAGGCTGTTTTCTCCGCTTTCGTTTTTCTTATTTTTTTTTAAAGTTTTAAATCGTTTATTTCTTGAAAACTATTTTCAGTCTTTGAATTTGGCACACATAATCTTTAAGCCATTATCTAAAAAACGTCATGCAGATTTTTAATATTATTTTCGTTTTGTAGATATTGAGCAAATAGTTTTGGAAGGGCGGGTTTTAATTTATATATTTTTATCAAATTTGCAAAACCTAACTTGAATTTAGAAAAACCCTATTATGGTCTCTTTGTTGAAATACTTGTTTACAAATACATGGAAAGCTGCAGAAAAAATCACCAACCATCTGAGACACATAAGAGTTTTTGTGAATCATAATATAATATAATATTTAGAATCTTAAAGTCCTCCTCTTTCTTAATATACGTGTTGTTAAAGAGGCACTAACGCCCAAAATACGGACTTTTGTTGTAATTACAGAATCGAATGAGTTATACTTATTTTTCTGAAGAAGCCGAAGTTAG
>JAVFBX010221398.1:0-21124 GCA_034783855.1 Mopalia kennerleyi | reverse complement strand
AAAATATATACATATATATGGTTCAGATTTATACTCTTCTGTATAATAGACTAAATACAGCAGGTTTTCTGAAAATCTACCAAGGGGTCCAGCAAGGCCTTAACTAAAACCTTGATCATTTTATCCGTAGCTGAAATACTCGTTGTACATCAATTATCTGCCAAGGGTTGTAATGCAGAGTTGCTCGGATATAAACCCTTGGATTACAGAAGGTGGGTGCGTGGGTGTCTGGCTTGCTTTTAGTGTTCCTTCGCTCGGTAGGTGTCCTGCGGCGTTTAAGTATTGTATTAGCGTGTGGGTGTCTGACGTGGTGTCAGTGTTCTGGGATTGAGTGGGTGTACATGACGTCAATATTGTGTGACTCGTTCGGTGTCGTGTTGGTTGTCAGTATTGTGTGACTGGGTAGGTGACCGGCAAGACTGCGACTGGGTGGAGTAAAGTATCCTGTGACTGTAGCTGTCTGGTTCGACACATGCATGAAATGTTAATTCTATTATGGCAACCGATTGATGTAATACTTTTCTTTTGTGACGCGGTAAGGATATTCTAGAATGACAGACCTTTGGTAGCGTAGACTGTTTATTGTCTCATGGCCCAGATTGCCGGAGTAATAGAAAACTTATCTAAAGAAATATATTTAAAACAAGACATATATCAAATTGTGCGGAAAATACGTTTGAATTTGTGTTCTCATCCTTACTTGAAAGTTATTACAATGAATATATTTAACGCCCAATGTGAAAAGTCGATGTGACACATGCTGTTTTAATTGTGCAAATGGTCGCGCAACTGCTTCAAAGGCAAACAATATGTCAGAAATGCTCTCATTCGAGAAACCACTATTCATTTTCAGACGTGAGCATTTGCCAAAATATGTAGACTGAATCTTCAATAATGTCACAAATTTCCAATTGTAAATAGGTAAGATTCCGAACTCCAATTTGATCTCTCTTCTCTGGGATTTGCTGTAAGCCATCGTACATCAAGGTAATTACCATTTAAATGTTACAGGGATTTATCTTCGATTGAAGGGTGAGGGGAAGGTATCCTTTCAACTCCCCGGGGATGACGGATACACGGACTACTCCGTCAGTGAAATATACCTCGATGAGTCAATCGTGCTACTAAAGCCAGGTAAAGAAAACTTTGATTCTCCGGTGAGCATATCTTAATTATAACTGATTATCTGGGGAGTATTTTTGGTAGATGGTTTGAGGAATGTACTATGCTAAATCTCGGGTGGTCAGCTTACTTCTGTATCTTCTATTGAAATGGTTAAGCCAGGAAACCAAAGTGTCATATTGCTCTTACCTTAGATATGAAACAATCACCAAGGGCAGAATATTACGATATTCATATGAATATTTTCTTTTTATTTAACACTGCAAAACACCGACGAATAATTGTTTCATTGCGACTATTTACTGTTGAGGTATGCCCACGTTATATAAACCAGCATGACGCTAAACCCTATTGCTCCATCGATATATATGAATTCGGTTAGAGTGTGCCGCTGATACCACACATCATGTAGTCTCAGTAATCAATGGCTATATACAAATCATGTCTATATAGCCTCTGATAAAAGAATGGGCAATTGTTGCGGATTGCCAGAACAATGTTTACTTTTGAAACCCAATCAAAATCCTGCATTCTAGTTTTAATTTCCATACAGGCTTTCATTGGTTCCTGCCAAAGTTGTTTTTAGACAGCCAGTTGAACGGCCGTTTCTTCAGATATCACATAAACAACTGCAATCTGAAATGATAGGACCTGATTGATTTGTTTCGCACTGACCCAGATCTGGCCATCCTCGGTAAACACATCGTCTTTTGTCAGCGGATAACAACAAAGGGATTTGTATATATAAATAGCCGCCGATCAATGAACGTCCCCATCTACTTCAGTCATGACATGGCATTAATATTGTTTCTTAAGGAGGGAACGCTACATACGGGATCTGTCTTAAGGGCCGAATGCTTAAATTTCCCGGGGGGTTTACCGCTTAAACGGACTGCCCAGTTATGGAGGTCAACACCAGTATGTCCATCTGATGTGTCGAAAAACCAAATGAAATGCAAACGACCACAGTATACGGATTTTACTGGGAAAATATGTTATAAAATATAATATCAAAGATTTATCTTCGGAGATGGGTGGAGCCGGCAGCCGATTACTCAGATTAATCATCCAGAGAGATCTATCTCTTTCAAACAGTCAAACCAAATCAATGAGTTACTCAAATTATACAAGATATCCCTTTTTATAGCGACGCCTTTAACTGCTGGCATCGGCCAAAAACGGATACCTATAAAGATTTAGTTAATGTTTAGCAATTAAGATGCTGACCATCGCAAGAAAGTTCAATAAGCGACATCTGGCAATTTTAACAATAAATTTTCGACTTGTTGTGACAATATTAAATATTCATGATCTACACCGCTCTTCACTGTTGGAAGTTACGTAAGAAATTTCTCTCTTCTCGCCTGTTTAGCTGTACTCCTCTGCTCATGGTGCAATGTTTACAATGTTCACAAATACAGTGTGTAGGTACCCCCTGGCTTTCCCCTCTTATAATGGTCTAGTCCTACAAGCATGTTAGCTATCTTGGTCGCATACATATTAAACTGATGAGAATACACTGTCCACGTCTTGTCTCCTTGTGAAATGTACCCTGCACGTTGTCATGCACATTATTCGATATTTGAATTTTTTTTTTCTGTATGTCACAATCACTGGCGATCAGCGACTCTAAACTCAAAATACACATAAACTCGAAATATAGGTTGAATATAATTACATTTTTTAATATAGGGTTAAGGAATCAGCGTTAATTGGCCAAAACACGATGGCAGTTTTGAGAATCCGTATATTCCGGACTAGAGACATCCACGTTTTTCCTTTTCCATAATTATTAATAAGTAGAAGATATATAAAATGTAGCCCATGTCAAAGCAACAGTAATTCTAGGCTTTATATCTAATGGCACGGTCTCCTGTAGGGACAATTACTTATATTCCATGCTTTTAATGTGGCAGCTAAGACGAATTGTTGAATATGTGACAGCTAAGACGAATGGCTGATCACGTGTCGGTTCATGTTTCTAATTAGAATGAGTGACTTCGATTCTATAACACAAATTGGGGTGAGGCAGATTCAAACACAGACGTCTGTAACTGAAACTTCTAATTGGTCTTTGCAGCCAGTGTATATGCTTGCCCCAAGTTCTCAGTGTTTCTATCATCAGGAAGTCTATCGCAAGGATCCTGTAGGCTGCAATTCCTAAGAACTGATTGCACAACAGGAAACTGCAGAAGGATGTATGTAAAGCTCATCTTAATCGTTCATAAACTGCCCGCTTTTGTGTCTACCCTAACTTATACCTTGTGTGAAACATAGCGCCGAATTTTCAAAAGAGTCGATAAACTTGTCCAAGTTATTGGGTATGTCCGTTTTGTAAAACAAACGCGAATTCTTTGTTCTGGGTTAGGGTTAAAACTATAAACCTAACATTAAACCTAACTTTACACGTAACCCTTAACTTACCCTAACAATAACCGTAAACATAACACTTAGGTTGGCGTCATCTGACGGATGTACCAGTAATTGTAGGCCTAAATCCCCTAAAAAATCTATAAGCCGCACAAAGACAGTCAAGTGATGTGTGACACAGCGATTCTACGATTCACTTTTTAAAGAATGACAAAGCCTATTATTTTGAATCCAAGTTACACTGTTTAAACTTACCTTTCCTTTGCTTTGTCATTTTACTTCTGTTAGGTTTCATACTAAATCCACTGTTTACCCTGACCCGGGAAATAAAGGCGCATTCTAGCAGTTCGATTTCTAATTACGAGGTAAGGGAATTCCCCTTAGTTCCAGGATGTTGATTGGTCTATAATGATTAACGAAACTGTAGACCAATAAAAACTTTGCAGATGGGGGGAATCCCCTTGAATCGTTTCTACAAATCGCACCGTGAGAATGCACCTTAAGACTTAACGCTATGCACCAATATGAGGTCTAACGTGGTGGTGTTAATGTAGATACTAAGTTTTATTTCATTCTGTTAAAAAAAATACAGAAAGACAAAGCATACAACAAATTACAGAAAGACAAGTGAAAAAAAATTGTTCGAAAACCAGTGCTGTTCGGAAACCGGTGACCGGACGATAAACATACATGCATGGGTCTAATTAAACTGATTGGTGAAAAAAGCCTCTGGTATGGTTTGCTAAGATTATGCTGTCGTTGTTGAAGGCTACAGTAATTGTGACAATGAAATAAAGTAGATAATTGCGTTTTTAATGGAGACAGTTGTCACATGATTTTGATATTTGCTTTTGGGTTAGGTTAAAGATTAGGATTAGACCTCAGATTTAAGTGTATTGTTTGGATCAGGATTAGGGTTTATCTGAATAGCTTTAGTATTGGCCCTTACACAGTTTATTGGATGGTACGCGGTCATGGTTGAGGGGTAAACGTATGGCTGTGAAGAAAGGCATTTTGATGGATGGAGGTGTGAAGGATAGCGTTGGTGGTTTTGTAAGTGTAGTACTTACTATTAATGTACCTCCGCCTAATGTGTTTTACACATCCAGGTTTCTTTATATATCCTACTTGTACATGGACTGAAAGGCATACACTAGCATTGACGATCATTAATTATTCAATGCGGTACTTCAAGAAAGAGTAATTAGTTTAGTAGAATATTGCTGCAAACGAAATCCTATTAAAACAAGGTCTACCAGTTTTCCTGAACTCCACGGGACTTCATCCCAAGTGTTCCTTAATCGTGTTTCCTGTTTTAATTGTTGCCGAGATAAAGGCTAATTAAGTTAATTAAGCCTTTCCATGCTTTGAATTAATAATGCTTCCTAATTATTTACGCAGGGTCGGCAATTATTGCGAGGCCTTCGCTCTTCGAAAAATCTGGCTGTAATGGACCTCCTTAAGATTCAGTCGTGGGTCTGGTGGAACCCTTCATGGTTATGTATGGAACCCTCACAGTCACTCTTCCTACTACTTCTCCATTTTCATATCAGATAACAGATTTTTCTAGTAATGGTTCCATGTAGAAACATCCTCTTTTATAAAGAATCCTCAATGAACCATTATGTCTTAAGAGTGTGTAGAAGTAAATATGTAGCTAATGATAATCTGGCCTATCCGTCATGTTAGATATACGTGAATTTGTTAGTTCCGGGTTAGGGTTAATACTTAATTTAACCCTTATACTAAGACTAAAGCCCAACACAAACCTAACCCTAAACTAAACCTAAAACTAACCCTAAACCTGACACTGATATTCACGTCATATCTTACATGACGCACTGAGCGATAATCTGCAATTATAAAGCTGAATAGTTGCGATATAAAACGACACATTCCGTCTTTCGTCAACTCGCTGTCAGAATTCAGAATTTTGACAAATAAAATCACGCATTCTTGCCATCGTTCTTACAATTGTATGTTCGTCTCCTAGTTCAATCCGTCGTCAATCGTTACGTCCTCCCCATTTATTTAAGTTATCTGTTATATTGTTATTGTAGAGAACGACAATGGCACTTGCCTCCACCAGGATTCGAACTCGGGTCTCTGACAAGTAGGGCAAGCGCTCTAACCGACCGAGTTACAGCTTTACGGCAGCACTACATCGAATTTTCATCTAAGTAAATACGACTTGCTTTTTTATTTGTGTTGCAGAAAATGGCGGATCAAAGGTTGACCTACAGCCTGGTAAACATGAGTATAAATTTGACCACCCTTTACTGCCGTCATTACCCACGAGTTTTGAGGGGGAATTTGGCTCGGTAAGATATTCAGCTCAATGTACGATAGAGAAGTCAGGGGTGAAGAAATACAGTGTGATGGAACTCTTCTCTGTGATAGGATGTTTAGACTTGAATCTTGAGAAAAATGTTGAGGTGAGTCAATCGAGCGTTACTGTAAGTACAAAACAAGGGGTATAAATCTTTTCGATAGTATATCTGAGCCTTGATCTCTATGGTCAGGAGGCCCGCAGCGTTGGCATAGTGATAAGCTTGTGAGATTACTAATCCTACTTCGATGTACCGTTCACGGGATCGAGATTGAGAATGACGTTAAACCTCAGCAAACAACAAACATACTATGGTCTGGATATGTTCCGAAACAAAAAATGTAACATTTATGTAGTGGTAGCGTGTGCGCTTTCTAATCCTACTCCAATTTACCGTTCACGGGATCGAGTCCGTCTGTCGACCGTCATGTACACGAGTGAGTCACACGATGAGGCTCCGGCAATCGCGGGGCTGATTTTTACGAGGTTTCACCCGGGTTATCCACCGTAATAAGGCAAGGAACAGTGTGAAGTGGACAATCCGTCGTTATATTCGTGCAATACCCTTGAGTGCGAAGTCAAAGCCCAATCAAACAAACAATCTATTGAGCGTATTGTTTAAGAACACAAATCCGCTTAGTTTAGTATATTCACCATAAATAATCTTCTAAAAAACACATAAGAAGATAAACCTTCATCATAACCGATAATTCAATCCATGCGGAGAAGCTATAAAATAATCAATTTGTACAAACAAAACTTCAATAACTTGTTAAAACTTCAAAGTAAACATTCTTAAATTATTTATGACAAGTCTGTGGAAAGTATAAAAATGACGTTGGTTGAGTCAGAGAATAAACCCATTTGTGGAATGACGCGATTTGTTGGGGATGGTTTCAACGTAGCTACGGATTAGAGTATAATTGTTTGTTTGTTTGATTGATTGGGGTTTTACGTCGTACTCAAGGATATTTCACTTATATGACGATGAATTGTCCACTTCACAATGTTCCTTGCCTAATTACGGTGGAAAACCGGGAAGAAATCTCGTAAAAACCACCCCCGCGATTGCCGGAGCCACATCGTATGACTCACTCGTATACCTGAGGGTCGACAGACGGACTCGATCCTGTGAACGGTACATCGAAGTAGGCTTTAGTAAGCTGAGTCGCTAACCGCTAAGCCACGGCAGCTACTGATTAGAGAATAATTGTTGAGCCAAATACGCCCTTAGAAAATTGATAGAAAAATGAATATGTGAATTATCGGTTCAAAACCCTGGTCGCGAAATTAGATAATAATAGTTATTTTGGCAAAGATCGTAGCTTTACTCTAAGCTTAACTTGAACTCCGCAATGATACACTCTTAGAAAACTATTGCTCTAATAGAACACTTTAAGATCCTTTAAAGTATTTCTCCCTTTCTTCTTATGGCAAAACCCGTTTTGTCATAATGGTTCCATCCAGAACCATCGTCTTTCCTAAAGAACCTTCAAAGAACCATTATTTCTAAGAGTGTACACGCAAATTTTAAAATAATTTAAGATGTAAATATTTTCTTTAATAAACCCCGATCAGGTTTTTTTAAAAGTATTCCAGTAATGTGTTTATAGGGTCACCCATTGTCCTATTATGATAGGACCACAGGTCTCCATAGCTGGTACCACTGTTGATAAGGTTTTCTTTCTGCGCATGGCTGACGCCCACAGTTTTTAATCTGTTTGCAATGAGTTTTACATGTTTAATAGACATAGTTTTATGCAGGGTGATTTTACTGCATGATGTATGATAGCTGCTTTTGTAGTGATGCATACATTGACAATCTTAGCGTTTCCGCATGTGTTTTTAAATGGGTGTAACTTATTCCAGAGAAGTAATGATTTTATTATTTACATGCTCTGTCAGTACCAATATTTAATCTGAAAATAAAGTGGACAAAAAATCATTTTATAAGGGAAATGCATCCAAAAGTATATGTAAACAGGCCATTTCACAGACTTTAGGCAGCCATATTAGTTTTCTACAATTACAAAATGTGTTAATGTCTTCTATAATGTTTTCTTTGCTCAATAATTTTATTTCAAAACTTAAAACCTTTAAAATAGTTTGCTTAATATATGGTTTATGGTCCGAATGATTTTTCTTCGGAATTTCGGCGGCCATATTGGATTTATGCAAATTATGCATATTTCCCCAAGTTGCCTAAATTATGTTGCAATATGTGGTGGGTCTTGTGTCATATTTACTAGACTATATGAGCCTGGTGCTCTCAACGGGCATTACAACGCTCCTATGTTTGTCATATTTCTGCATTGTGTCTTGTGATTGTCCTGTCTTGTCTTGTCATTGTACATAGTCCAGGGTGGTTCCCGCTTGCACGCCACCATAACAGTGAAATAACCTGCAATACGGCACAAAACCCCAATCGAACAAACACATTAATCAAATGCCTACGCACTTCTATCTGGTCGAGCTAAGTATGTGTTATTCAAATGACTTCTATTTATTGTAACTTTCTAAATAACAACAAAAATATCTCATCCATGTATTGTCAGCTTAATTTGACTGATCAATTACTTCATCGCAGCACATGGCTTTGTATGGAATTCGTAAATAGGATCGATGTGAACAGATTAAGCCAGCAGAAGCGAATAGTAAATAGCTTACTCATGCTGAAAGACGAAGAGTTATTTAACATTTCGGTCAGTTTCATTGAGTATTTTTACAAATACGCCACTTGGCTGTTTTAAACTTTAGCTCCTATACCATTACTGAATCAAGTAACAAAAATGCTTTCAATTACATTCGCTTTTCATCTAACAAGGTTATCACATGGGCTACTTAAACATGTATGATCTGATTAAGAGAACACAATGATAGCATGTATGAGAGTGTGTCTCTTGGTGAAAGAAAGACGCCCTTAATCGAGGCCTTTATACATATCACAAGTCTTAACGCAACAAAGAAACACTCTAGTTATAAAACGTGTGGCGTTTAATAATTGCTAACACACAAGAGAACAAATTTTGTTTAAAATTTATAAAAACAGAAGACAAAAAATGCAATACTTTTTTTGTATGATAGGGACCTTTCCACCAGGAGGCAAACCGTGAGGACGGATGTTGTTTCTGTTATGATAATGGTGATATATCCGTATCCCTGGATCTGGATCGACTGGGATATGTTCCAGGGGACGTCATATTAGTAACTGGAGAGATCCACAACAAAACGTCGGGATTTGTCAAAACATCAGTACATCTCATTCAGGTAAAGTAAACATATTAAGGAATTTTTTTTTATTAAAATGGCTGTCTATCCCTGGATCTAGATCATCTATGAAATGTTCTAGAAATTTCTATAAATTAAAGTAAAGGGTGCCTCATTTTTCATACGCCAAAAGTACGCACCATGCAATTAACGTCCGCAGTGGGCAGTATTATGAGCATCGGTCAGCGCTCCCATTGGAATATTCTTTAAAAACAAATACAACCCTATTAAACAGGCATATAATAAGATGTCCTGTTGCAATCATACCGTGGATAGCCGAAACCGTATGTCTGGAATATCCAGGATATCTCGATAAACCTATCGAGCCTATTGATACTTTTAGAAGAGGTCATTTATTTATTTTTCTTTCAATTTACCTCGGGCTGATTCATTTCCCAGACGGCCACGTATCGATGTCCGGACTCGGAAAAACCCAAAGTTACGAAAGAGACTGTGGGAGAAATTGAAGAGATACAACTGGAGCCTCGGAGTAAGTTTGTCCACAGCCGGGAGAAAATTCGAGTGCCATCTCTACCACCCAGTCGATTAGATGGATGCAGTTTTATTGATATATCATATAGCCTAAAGGTGGGTATAGGTTGTGCGTTATATCATATGTACATGACCAGTGTTAAAAATAAACAATTCTGATAATTTGTTATTGTGCAGATTTCTGGATCAGTATTCATAATCCCCAATCGTGTAAGCGCTTCTAGACTGTGTATCCATTTTAAAGTTATCTTAGTAGTGCCCTCAAACTCGTCGTTTTTAACAAAAATAGGTATCTGTTAATCAATCACTATATAATTGGCGTCCGCAAATAGTTGAGATAAATGAACAATGGGAATCGCCAGTGGAAAAAAAGGGACATAACGATATCACCCATATAACAGGAAGTGCAATTCATCTAATTGACTAACAATAGCATGATATAAATATTCAATAGAATGCTATTGTTAATCAATGACATAGATGGCGCTACCTGTTACACGGGTGACAGAGTTATCTACCTTTTTAGCCACTGGCGATCCCCATTGCGCGGAAGCAACCGGGTATTGAAACGCGGATCAGCATGGTGGAAATGTTCCACTCACCTCTGATACAATGCTTATCTCTCCTAAAGTAAGATTTTAATTATATAATCTCCTAAAACCTATTTGAAAAAAAGGCAGATAACAACAGAAAACAACAACAACAAAATACGAACACGCAAACAGAAAAAAGCACACACAAAACAAAATCGGTGACTTATATATAGAGTGTGATATATTGGGACTCTTTCCACAGTTTAGCTGATATCATTTGTTTAGGAGTAATAAAAAAGGCATTCACAATGAAGTGATTGGTGGAAAAAGAAACACATAGACAAGACGAATTGGATTCTATTCTGTCATCTCTTGTCTTTCTAAGGGACATATTTTAGAAATGATTTTGACCTTGGCCTGAAGAAATGTTATCTGTCATGAAATTGATACTGATCTGTGACGTTGTATCGAGGAGTAAATCGTCTCTATCAGCTCGCTGTACAATCAACTTTGTGCGGTATCTACAATTCTTAAGTTGCCGGATAGAAATCAAGAATAGACAACGCTGCATTACAGGAGAGTACTGTATGTCGATGTAGAAAAAATGCATCAAAAAGTGCCTTTCGTTAAAAAAATTAGATATTTCATAAATTAAAATAACTGAGAATTCTAGTCACCTGGGGGTAATTTATTTATAAAATAAACGCCAACGGCAATTTGGTATTTCATGTTTCATGGCTTTACAGCGCCCTTTGATCGCACAGGCTTACAAGAATATTTGGCTGCTGACCCCGCTTCAAGGTGCACCCCACAGGGTCAAGGTCACATTCAGACCCTAAGTAGTACATGGAATTTTCGGCCGTTTTGCGAAGATCACGGGTGACATTTTGCAAGGCGGCTGCCATGTCCTGTACAAACTGGATATATTTGTTTACGTGATGTCAATTTTCTGAATTGATAAGCTTCAAGCTTATACATTGAGGTCCTAGGAGGCGTGACCCCTTGTGTTCGCAGTTTTTTATTGTTACTGTGGACAATGATTTGTTAGACATTCTTGCAACGTCTAATTAGTGAGTACGAAAGTAAGTTAGTGAGTAAAAAACAAATAACAGAATGGCATAGGCTTGTCTCAATGAAACGCTGTCCATGGTAATTGGTTCTGTTGGGGGTTTTTTTCATCCATTAAATGTTCCTTTTTTAAATATTTTGTTTCAGCTAAAGGCCACAACAGATTTTTCAGGGTTAACATGTAAAGTTGTTGCTGACCTGGTCATAGGGACAGTACCTTTACGGTCAGAGTTCAACCGGATGTCAGGTATGCCACTGTCATCATCAGCACCATTAGCTCTATCGGAGGAGGGCAGTCCTGGTAAAAGAGTGTTCGGCACGGACGCTAACAACAAACACCGTAAGTGTCCTTATGGATCAAAATATATTTTATTTATTTGTTGATGTTAAATACACAAAGCTCGATAGCTGATCAGTTGCCGGAGGTATACTGGGTACTAACCACAAATCCAACGACCTTCCGCAGTTGGAAATCTGCGCAAAAGTAGGTAAATCAGCGGGAATCCAGGTATTGCAGATTTCCTGACCGTCTGAATGCGAGTGACACAGCTAGTGAATGTCGCTACCTTGACTCCAACTAACAAACCTTCTATTTTGTAGAAGTCTAGGTGGACGACATTCACTGCTGGCGACCCAGAGGGTCGTAGGTTCGATTCCCGTACGGGGTTTTACCTGCAAATTTTGTTAAACTAGAATATGTTCGAATTAAAAAAAAAGTGTTATCCCAAAATAACGAAAATACTGTGGAATGGGAGATATATCCATTTGAATAGCACGTGTCTCAGGATTAACCCAGAAGTCCAAATTCATGAGTTATCTCCCTTTTCTTGTTACAGCTTCACCTATCTTCGAGACAAGCGCCATTGGTGGTATTGTGGCGAAACACGACGATGACGTCACAGCGGAAGCCTCCACGTCATTTAGTTATACACCTAAATATGCAGTGTATAAATATTGAAGAAACAGAAAAGTAGCCTTAATAGACAATTACATATTCTTGAAACGACTCAGAACGATTCAGGACGTTATTTGATGCACGTTTCAAGGCACGATGGTTTAAATATCAAGGATAGTTTATATAATGCTCGTATCTCGACATAGTCATTTCTACAACTGGATGCAAATGACGTGGCTGTGACGGTCGATGAGATATCCGACTTACTTCCAGTGATGAGCATATGATTTATCCTCTGAGAGAGATTGACTGCCCACAGAAATTCAAAATAACGATATCCATTCTCGGCTCTGGTTTTTTAATAATTATCCTAGACAAACTTAATGCACGCATGTAGCATCGAGTGCGGGAATACATCGTGTTGAATTGACTACAATTACCGAAAAGGGACTTTGTCTTCAATAATTTGTTGAGAATTCTCTAAGATATAGGTTCGGTTCTTAAAAATTTAATCATTCCACCAGATTTGTGTTGGTGAAAAAGAATAACCTTCGTAAGTGAAACATGTTACTGGCATAATAATTTCTTAGAAGAATTGTAAATTTTTATTGATGTCGATTTTAGATAAAATGTTGGTTTTCATCTGATTAGGAACTCTTACTTTTACTTTTTGCCGTATTGACTGTCAACACCGTCCACAGCTAAATTTCAACCAATCACCTACCAGCGCTTTCGAAAATGTGAATGAATTCTTCTTCAAACGTAATCCCATTCCATAAAGTAGATCTACGTCATATACCAGTTACACCATTATGCAGTGCTATTAAAATACGTATTTGCGCCTCGTCGTTTAGAGAGGGTGGGACCAGTTCTTGTTTTCGCTCGGATAAATTGCCAGACACCATTTCTTTTTATTGTAAACCTTAAACTCCATGTTATAAATTTATGGTCCATAAATGGAAGGAAAGTATAAAGCCAGTTTTATTTGCTGTCCACATTCTGTCGATGCTGGTATGGGTGATCAAAGCTTTCTCTTCCTTTTAAGTGAGAAGAAGTACTGGTTACATAATGATCTCTGATAAAATACTGGGCCCGCGGCCGTGGCTTAGTGGTTAGCTTATGCGTTTACTAAGCCTACTTGGATGTATGTGCATGGGATCGAGTCCCTCTGTCGACCATCAGGTATATCAGTGAGTCACACGATTTGGCTCAGGTAATCGCGGAGTGGTTTTTATGGGGGGTTTTCCTGGTTTTCCCCCGTAATGAGGCAAGGAACAGTGTTAAGTGGACAATCCCTTGAGTCCGACGTTAAACTCCAAACAGACAAAATCAGGTATATGAGTGAGCCACACGATGTGGCTCCGGCAGTAGCTGGGGTGTTTTTTACGAGATTTCCTCCAGGTTTTGCGCCGTAATTATCGAGTCTCTCTGTCGACCATCAGGTATATCAGTGAATCACACAGTTTGGCTCCGGCAATCACGGGGTGGTTTTTACGAGGTTTTCTCCCGGTTGTCCACTTTAGGCAAGGAACGGTGTGAAGTGGACAATCCGTCGTCATATAAGTGAAATACCCTTGAATACGACGTTAAACCCTAATCAAACAAACACAACCAAACAGACAAACAGACAAATGTTTAAAAACGGCAGCTTAAAATTGGCTGGAACTGAAGGGTCAAAGATTATAAAATATGAAACACACTAAAGCGTAACTCTGGGGCTCAGCCTTTGAGGTCGTGCTCCCATCACGTTTCTTCAAATATGTTGTTACAAAACTGGTTGAGAGGGGTCTCACTGTTCTCAACCAAATACAAATTCTTTGCCCGACCCCTGTCTTTAAGGAACAGTCTGTAGACCTATTGTGGATAAGTAAAGTTTCAATCGATTTTGTCACCTTTGTTTGCAGTTTTGAAGGAATCTTGACACTTTTTTGACCCATAACAAAGATGATATATATCAAACCAGAGAAAAGAGGTAAGCGGTTCCTATAGACCGCATTAACATCTTAAAAACGTTTCTGCACCGTTGTGTTCTTGTTGAGAACGATATGGATAAGGATTAAACGTTGAAATTGTCCCCTTTGCCGTTGTATATGGTATGCCGACTCACACATTTCCGACTAGAACAAAGGCGATTCACTTCGATTTGTTTACTGATCTCCGCACCTCTGTTATGAAATCTAATAACCAACCGACAAACCGACCGGTCAATCAATTAAGCAACCAATCGACCAATTAATCGATCCATGCTTATGAATATATATTTGAAACTTTGTTGATATATACCTGCACATTTACGTTTCATGTCACATTTTGAACAGAGAAAAACTACTTCATATTGAGTGATACCTTTCATCTGTTGCATTTATTGTAATTGCATATCGTTCAATAACTGCCGAACACCTTGTAAACTATTACTGACAGTAAAACTGTATATATACTAAGAAAGAAAGGACAATAAAGAACTTGTTATAAATTGTAAATGTTTGACATTTATTTTATTGAATCATGGTGGATTTTCAAACTTGTTCACTGGATTTAATTACCGAATATGTACATGCGGATGGATTGTATTTGTTATACTCCGCCTTTTATATATATATATGTATATATGTGTATATATTATTACGCCGTTCACGCTGTTGTTGAATGCAAAACGAGTGGACCGGTCCAACTGGAAGGAAATGTATATAAGTATGAAATATCAAATGAACCCCTGTTATAAATCAAGTGTTTTCATCGTGTTCTCTTATTGTCACGATGAGTTTTATACTAGATCCAGTTGCCCGTTTCACAGATCCAGTTGCCCGTTTCACAAACCGATCTTCGTTTACGTATGAATGATCCTGTTGCTAAAGGCAGTTTGTTTGAAGAGTACCAATGCTTCCTTTACTTAGCACTGGAAGAAGATTCTCCATTGAAGCCATCTTAGTTATTGCCAATTCATTAAAACTGTCGTCATCTTACCTCCTTTACCAACTTTTACCGACAACATTCCCGTAAATTGTGCAGTCGTCGTCTAATAATTTACAGTGTATAACTCATTAAATACACTGAAACTATGCAATGATGTCATACAGAGTCGGATCTATTTAAATCTTTAATAAAGTTTAACAAATTTAATTATTCTTAAAGCAAAAATGTTTTTCCTTTTGTTTTACCCATATTACGCATTTAAACTGATTTTAGCCGCATATTCGTCAGTAAGCTAAAAGTAGAGCTCCGTCACGTGACTTCCTGTGGAGAACAAGATGGCGCTGGTTTATCCCAAATTTGAAGTCTGGGTTGAAAAGTTAGAGGTTACTTGATGGTTACAAAATGTGTTGTAGCAGAATCCTCAGATTGTTGCTTATATTACATTCAGGTAGATCGGACTTCGTGTTACCCTAAAAATAGTTTCTTACTTCTTTTCCAACATTTTATGGTTGAAGTAGTTTAATAAATATTTTTTCCACATTTCTTACCATTCGTCCGGCTTGTGTGGGGTGTAGTAATGCACATATCTATCGTCTTCCAACTGGTTCAGGGATTATACTGTAACACAAAATAAAACCCAACAATAATGTAGTCTTTGTGTTGATATTTTGGTTTAATAATTGGAAAATGCACATAAATATATTTGGTGTAACATGATTATATCACAATATTCGAATGTTGTAGAACTCTGGGGCCACTTTCACAAAATGTCATACGACAAAAAAATATCATACGAGAAAATTTCGTTAGGTTAAACAATAGGCGTAAAAATAGCGTACGACATTTTATTGTCGTACGTCATTTTGTGAAAGTGGACCCTGGCTAATGGCAGTTTGCCTGAAGAGTAGCAAAAATGTCTTAACTTAGCACTGGAGGAAAGGTAACTTTCAAACAGTATGCATGGAAACGCTACACATCTTTGTTGTGCTGGTGTCAATTATTGTTGGGATACACCTCCGTCATATAAGTGAAATATCCTTAAGCACGGCGCAAAACGCCACTCAATCGATCAATCGAAAGTTGAAATACTCATGGTGAACCAGACATATCAACAGAAATAAACATCTACACAAGTTGTAAGCATTGTTCCAGGTTCGAGTTACCTCCCCTGAACAACATATTGGTCCACTCCAACCATGACTGAACATCACTCGACTCATTCCGGGTCTGAGTTTTATTAAATGTTTGGAAAGTTATGCAAAACATCCATTACCGAACATTTTTTGTACCGTTTCAACGGCTTAAACTCAAAGCTGATACCATTTTTAACATGACAATTTAGGCCTACCTAACAAGTTCGATTTTCATAGTTTTGCATTTTTTTTGGTATGCAAAATTATGACATTTTCAAGTAAATCAGTTTGTCGCATTTTTTTTTATAATGAAAAGTCTTTTCTAAAAAAGAAATCAATTTTATCTACATAAAGGTCTACACAAACATTCATTTTAGAGACGCTCTATATACATCAGCAGTAGTGGTACAACTTTTTGGTTTAGATATGTTTTCGCCAGAAGAGCTTTCCAGACACTTTTGCTGTATGGTCACGTGAGCGGGTGTCGGGACTTAAGTTTGGATTTTACAATGATTGAAATGCGCGGAAGGGTCGACATATCTGGCATAGATTGGCTCACAGTGTCACACACTTTCACTTGAAAATAGCGGAGCGCATCAACTTTTAGAAAGTGTTATTATTTTCTTATAAAGTTTTGTTGAAATCAATACTTTCTTATTCTGCGTATCTTGCAACTACAATGGGGACATTACAAGTTTTAGCTCGAACTGTTAACGATTTAAGGTATTAACAATGGTTCCTTTCCTATGGTATTTAAAATTGTTCAAATTTGTTGATTTGAGAATGATAGGGGTAAGCTGGAAAAAATGATCGCCCGAACCGAAATTTTGGAGTTGAGAAAACAAACTGTGATTCCAATACCTGACTGATGGAGATAACGTGGTTTTTATTATTATTATCAAAAACTAACATTACGCACAAAAAAGCTATAGAATCTTTCTTAGCATGATGCCTGGTACTGCTGTTGTGTGACAGTTTTAATTTAATATTTTTTTCTTTTCTGTACCTTCAGTTGTAGCACCGTGTTTGTTTAGTGTTAAACTTCATATGAATCAAAAACGTTTTGCAACGTTTTGTTGTTTTCTATACTATTCTACTTTCAGCATTGTGAAACTACAAGTAATATATTACACAAGAAGTGTTATTCCGAAAAACAATAACTTTATTTTTCGGAATAACACTACTTGTATATTATGTTAACCTCTTCAGTGGAACTACAAGTAATGACAACCGAATAAATATTTTGAGAACTAATTTTTTAATGTAAAAATGTAAAAAGCACATAGACTTATTGTTTTAAATAACAGATTTATAAGAACTTGTGACCTTATTAAAATGATAACTTGGTCATGTTATCACGATATTACGTTCTTCATTCCTTAATTAAGAAAAATGTTCACACCATATAATGTAATTTAGAATTGAGAAAAATACGTATTTAAAACTTACACAGCTTCAGTGAATCCGGCAGCCTCTTTGGTTGCCTCAGCACCGCCCCTTGAGGAGAGAAAACATTAAAGTAAGACGTGAGTTTATTTTATATAGAGCATCCCTTAAGGAGAGAAACATTAAAGTAAGGCGTAAGTTTATTTTATATGGAGCATTCCTTAAGGAGAAAAAACATTAAAGTAAGACGTAAGTTTATTTTATATAGAGCATTCCTTAAGGAGAAAAAACATTAAAGTAAGGCGTAAGTTTATTTTATACGCAGCATTGCTTTTGAGTGGGTAATCGCTTCCTATATTTACGAGAGCATTGTTCAAACTTTGCTGTAAAAACCTATTTTTATATTCACGTCAGAGTTTAATTCTTGAAACAAATTTACTAAATTTTCAACATTCCTCTGACAATTTACATAAAAAAAGAACGATTTAAAACGTACACAGCTTCAGTGAATCCAGCGGCCTCTTTGGTTATTTCTTATAAAAAAGGAAGAATAAACACGTATTTATTTTCTAGCTAATATATTTTGAAAGATGTTAAACTTACACAGCTTCAGTGAATCCAGCTGCCTCTTTCGTTGCCTCAGCGCCGCCTCTATAAAAGGAGAAAATATATAACAATAAGACGAAAGTTACAACATTAAAACAGTCACACTCATTACTCTTTTAATCGAAAAGTTTGGAAAATAGAAATTTATAAATAATTCTGGGCTTCCGTTCCTTTTTATTTTTTTACTTGTTTTTCAGTTAAATGACAGTCTCAGCATTGCGCCCTTTTCAAGCGATGTGGGTTCAACAATTTTCGAGAGAAATATTTGGACTAATTTTTGGAAATTGAAAAGTAAACTTCTTTGGAAAAAATACCTTAGCAAGCATTTTTAAAATTTAGATTTTAACAGTATTTTTATTTTCACATATATCATTTCATTTTTTTAAATTATTTTTTTAAATATTTACGTTTAACCGTGGACCTTTAAATCTAGGTTTTGAAAACTTAACTTAAAAACAAAGTGTCACATTTGGTTTCATTTAACATGATTCCTGCGCTTCAGTTTTATCAATTGTTTAGCAAGCTAAATCATATACTTGACCGGTACTACTTTTGCGTGCGGCTTCTAGTGGATTGTTAAATGTTAACATCTTTTATATTTTTTATTTGAGATTTTTCAGTCCGTATTATTTCTGTTTCTTTGTTTGGAGATGTAAAAACATTCTGAACTTGTCAAACTTACACAGCTTCGGTGAATCCAGCAGCCTCTTTCGTTGCCTCAGCACCGCCCCTATAAAAGGAAAAAATATATGTAGCTATTAGACTATTACATAATGTGTTTTAATATCATTTTAAAATCTTTTTTCTTTACTTATTGCATATTTTTGGAAAGTCTAAATTTTTGTCTAACAAGCTTTTCCACCCCATCAGAATTTGTAGTGTTTCTTACAACGTTGTTGATCCACAGTCGATGTGAAAAATCAGGCTTATATAAAATTGTTAAATCATCTTATGTTCTAGATAAAGTCGTAGACAAGTTTCTAAATAGATCTTATTCTTGAGTTGTTACATGCTACATACATAAAGCTCGAAAGTAGGCAATTTCCATTTACATGGGATAAAAAGTATTGATAAATATGAAACAAACAAGATATTATTACAACCTGTCTGAAACAGATGGAAGTTTGGCCTTGGCTAGTAGGTCTTCTATGTTTCTGTTTCTCTTGTTTGCTACAATGCGTCTTATATGGCTTACCATGACTATTAATGTACGTTTTACCCACATTTTATGCTTAGTGCATTGTTTTGAAGGAAAAAAACTAAATTTGAACTCGCCGAGTGGCAATGGTGCTTCTGTGCGAGGCTTATTACACCAGAGCAGTTGATTTGTACTGTTTGTATCGACTTGCTGACCACAGACGCTGCGAATAATCGCGGCTGAGTGGAGTCAAGTGTGAGGGTTTTTTTTATAGGCGGTGATGTGAATCAGCGTCGAAAGAAAAAAAGGACATGCAAATTCAGGTGACTGGACTACACATTAAATTTATTTGATCCAAACGGTTTTCAGAACTAAGTCTATTTATCTTTCTACTCAGACGTGAAGTCGGATAAAAGGTATCTCAATGGAAGACACACTTAGACAATCTATTAGACTTTATTTTCGTAATTTTGGGATAACACTTTCTTAGTTTGAACAGATTCTTAAGGCCGGGTGGCTGAGTGGTCTAGGTGACCGGCATTTACTGCTGGCGATTCGGTGCCCAACTCTGGTTTCTATTCCCGGACGGGTTTCTAACTGCAAAATTTTCTGAACTAGAATCTCTTCAAACTAAGAAAGTGTTATCCCAAAATAACGAAAATAATGTTAATCTTCACTTTGTAAAAGACACAAAAATTATTCAATCTATTAAACATGTTTTACGCGCTTTAGTTGCATCAATTGACCTGCAAGCTAAATTATATACTTGACCGGGACTACAATTGGGTGCACCTTCTAGTGGATTATCAATTTTAACATTTTTTTATTTTTTGTATTTGAGAGTTTTCATGTAACCGAAATGACTTCATTGTACTAAAGTATTATTTCCGTTCCTTTTCTTGGGCATGAAAAAAATATACTATATTTGATATTTTTCATTTTACTATTAAAAGTATTATTTCGGTTTCTTTGTGTGGGCATGTAAAAACATTCTGGACAGGTCAAACTGACTTACACAGCTTCAGTGAATCCAGCTGCCTCTTTGGTGGCTTCAGCACCGCCTCTATAAAAGGAGAAAATATATAACTATAAGTAATAATTATTCTAGCATTAGCTGTACAACATTAACATGAGCTTATTTTTACAGAATTTTTTCGAATTTCATTTGTATATATTTTCCTTTTAAAAATATTTCTTACACAGCTTCAGTGAATCCAGCAGCCTCTTTCGTTGTCTCAGCATTGCGTCTACAAGGACAAAATATATAACTATCAGACAAAATTTACAATATTAAAACATTTACATTATTACGCTTTTCTTCGACGCTGTTTAAAACTTTATTCACAAAAAAACCGCTTGGAAAATAGAACTTCGAAATATTTCCAGGTATTTATTGCTTTGTTTATCTTTTTCACATTTGATATTATTTTACTTGTTTTTTATTACTTTTATGTTATAACGCACTGTGTTAACATTGGAAAAGTTACAATGCATTGCGCTTTTTCTAGTGAACATCTTTGCAGAAAAGTTACATTTATTTACAAGTTATTGACATTGAAAAGTATAACTTATTAGTCATTTTTAGTGGTAAATTTGTATTTTCATCTATATCTTTGTTAAAATTTTGAAGGCTTTTACATGATAGACATTTCCTTTTTTTCAATATTTACGTTGAGTCATGTAACTTTGGAGTTAGGTTGTGAAAACTGAAATAAAAATAAATTTCCACGTATTTCAGATTTTTAAAAATTAAATTTGTTTCCTGCGCTTTAGTTATATGAATTGTCCTGCAAGCTTGTTTGTTTGTTTGTTTGATTGGGGTTTAACGTCATACTCAAGGGTATTTCACTTATATGACGACGGATTGTCCAC
>JAVFBX010221387.1:0-11348 GCA_034783855.1 Mopalia kennerleyi | reverse complement strand
AACCCCCCCCCCCCCCCCCCCTCCCCACCTTAATTAGAGGCATATATACAGGTGCTCGGTGTCATTATACGTTAAAAACAGAGCGTGGTTATCCGATAATAATGGTTGTCACAATGACTCCAGTATAACTGTGGTCAAGTTAATACCACCCATACTTCATTTATACCTGGACATTAATTTATTGTAGAACGTGTAATCGCCAATTCTTTGGCAATCTCGTGGCTCTAGGCTATCTGTGTTAATACAGGGTTTAGGTCTGGCTGTTGCACCCGTTCATACAGAAGAACCGACGTTCGTTTATATAACTAAACCGGAGTTAACGCGCGGCAGACAACTGGCTGACATTCATAAGGTGTCGCCAGGCACGCCACACGGCTAACAATACAATACCGAAAATTACAGAGTTCATTGTAAAGAGTTTTCCATTAGACATTGTAATCATTATGGAAGAGCAAATCACCGACTTTACACAGTGTAAGCGCTGGTGAATAGTTCATTTCTTCTTAACCATAGGCACATTAAGAACGAATTATAACGACTAATACTGATATTATGCAATCAATCATACAGCAATCATACAGCAACATTAACTAGCTTCAATGAAACGTCATTAGTAATAATATTTTGCAATATCACTTTGAAGCGAAACCTTACATTCTGCTGAAATAAGACATTCACGTTCACAGAAAATCATGTTAGTCCATTGATCCAATTAAATACAGAATTTCTCTTGTTGCTGTTGTTGTTGTTGTTGCTGTTGTTGTTGCTGTTGTTGTTGTTGATGATGCTGTTGTTATATAAGTGTTTTTAATTGATTTAGATGTTTTCATATTGTGTTCATTCTCATGGTTAAAACCAGTATTAAATATAAATAAACTATGTGTAAAACATTCCTTTTGTTGTCTAAAGTTGAGCAAATAACTTTCAATGGGATGGGCTTATTCACAGTCGGCTTATGACAATGACACCTTCAATATTTTACTGCTGATAAATCCCAGCAATTACCGCTATTAATGTTGTTTCCATTCAGATATGATGTAGTATGTGTAATGCGCACCTGAGAGGGATACTCTCTCACCAGTCTGTGGCTAATCCGGCATTTGGGACAGTTTTTAATAACGCCATTCATTGACAATATACGTGGCAATGCATTTTCTGCGTTACTTTATCCGTAACAGTAAGACGTGAAACGCATCAGGATTCGAAACCCGAATTAAATTGTTAAACTACATCTCCAACGATTTATTAAAGCGACAGGTCAACATTAGATTCGGTTTATATAAACGCACCATATGTTTTTTGATTGTTTCAACAAATTAATTCCTTCCCCCGAGTTTTCCTATGATTTAACTTTTGTTCGATTTTTTATGCTTTTCATCGAGTATAGCTCATATTGTATAAGCTATAGATTTTGTCAAATGCATGTTTATTGTGACTTTTTGTTGCCATTTAAGCCTATGACATAATAAACATTTCATTGTTTTTGTTTAAAGCAACAATTTACTGTGTTGTGTATTCTAAAAGGTTAATGGTAATTCCCTTGTTTATGGTGAGATCATTTTGTTAACAGTTCGATCTGTGACAAGGCTGTGTTGTTGGCAAAAATATAAACAAAACATGACATAACAATCACCAATCTAATTAAAATCAGATATCAAAAACCCTCTCCGTGTTTTGTTTGTCGCTATATTAAGATGTAACTCAATCACCCCACCTACAGTGTCGATTGGTTTCTTGAATTGACCAATCACAGAGCTGCTTCTCAATTATGGTTTGTAAAAGCCGACGATTTACGCCGACGAACCGAAGTTTCCCAACTGCGTATTTTTACATGACCAACGGATAAAATGCATGCCCAATCAAAAAACACCATTCATAAAATAAACTTTGAGTTGAATTGTATTTGCTCCTGTTTACATGCGACTTACAACATCAACTCAGAAGAAAATCGGACAACTTCTGCTTGTTTAGACTGAATTTAGTGTTTATACCATGGCCGCGTGTAATCTGTGTTTATATTGGACAACTGAGACTTTGACCTTTCTTGAACCCCAGTAAGTTTGACCCAATTGAACAGCATAAGTAAAGTGGTTGCGTTAGATCTCAGTATAACAACAAACAAAACACGGGGGCGTTTTTGAGATCTGATTTGAATTAGATTGCTACAATCACAAAATACATAACTTGAAACTCAACTGGAGTTTCGTCAAACACTTGTGTGCCAAACGAGCATTCAGTTCTGGTTACATATACATGTAATAAGATAAAGATGTATACTTTTGTTTTATATAATAAGCGACTGTAAACAGTTTTTGGCATATCCGACAAGGTAAACAAACCCTAAACTCTTAGTTCTGGGTTAGGGTTAATATTACCTCTAACCCTAAAACTAACCAGAAATCTCATAAAATTGACGCCATATTTTACATGACGGTCTGAGCTAATGTTTAATGGTTCATACTACATGCGACAAAGTGTACACTGACAAAGTTGGGTTTGTAACCAAATGTACTCTGGTTTGATTCTCGGCGGAAGCATGTATTTGTCTCTCTTTTCAAATAAATAAACAGTTAACTAAATTAACAATATGCAGTTAATGTGTGAACAGTAAAGGAAAAGTGAATATCTGCAGCTAATTTAATAACTTTGATTTGTTTTTATTTGCTCAGTTTTTGTTTTTTTACCTTTAAAAAAACGTGAGCTTGTTATTAGTTGCATTTGTTGAAGATGGGATTTACAGTGACGCGTATCATTAAACACATGCTAATAATCGGCTTTGCCCTTATTGTATTCTCCATGTTCACTTTTTGTTTAATATAAACGCTCTAGAGGAGGCCTCTGACAGTTTGTGTAATTGTGAACGACATCAGAGGCAACCTTCGTCTTCACAACAAATAGACAGGTTGTAGAGAAAGAAAAGGAGGGCCAATTACAGCGACACTTTACACTCCAGAGCTGGCTTTCCAACGATTCTTCAGTAGGGAAAATGTCAAGTTCTGGGCTAGCTGTCACTACTTCTTCCCTTCTCAAGATCTATGTCTTGTGGCGGAAGTATTATGTCGTTAAATACCACTTCACTGAGACAGCCTATTCACAATTGACTATGTTCAGCGAAATGTTATCACAAAGAAAAACAGACAAGTATATTGTGTTGAAAATGCGCCGTGTGTTAAATGATGTTTCAAATAGCACAGAGCGGAGTTCCTTCATCAAAGGGAAGACAGCTTCACTAGCCCACATGACTAATGTTTCATTGAAATACCAAACCTCAAGCGATGGATTAGGCTAGTCGGCATTGGAAAGTGGTTTCAACCATTTTATTTTAATTAAAGCATACATAGACAGAGCCCAATTGGGTTTTAATCCCGCCTCACAAGTTATACAAAACTGTATATTTGGTATCAAATTATAATTGGCGAATAAAAATTCAATTCAATTCAATTCAACCCTTCAGCATATGCCACAGTAAATGTCCGCTGCGAATAATCTAGCAATACACATGTAAATGTGCCTCTTCATTTTATAGTTTCATTCGCCGCTTCACAGTCAATCACTTTTAAAGTTCCAAGTCATGTAAATCGTTTAACATAATTTACTGGCATCAACATCTATACTGGTGTCATGCAGTTAACGCTTTCAATCTGGCGTCTTAAAAAGCATGATTATATATTTTAAATAAATGAAGATATATAAATATTTTAAATATATTGCCCATAAAACCACTCGAGATTAGGTATATTACGAAACTTGTCTCCCATAGGAGTTTATCTATAACATAAGAGGATTCATCGGTTTTAATTAATCTACATTCCTGTGCCAATGTGATGGCTTGTTAGAAATATATTTTTAATATAAGCATTTACCAAAATGCTATAATTGGTATCACTAAAGATAAGTACAAGCATAATGTTAGTTAGTTATAAGACGTTCTTGCTTTAAAGAAGCGGACTCGCATATATGTGTAAGTGTTTAGGCTACAAAATAAATGATAGCTCTGTTTCTAATTCATAATGTCTGGCCTCCGTTCCCAGGCCTAATAAACCGGCTAGAAGAATTAACTGACCTATAGAAATAAAATATACTCGTTTTTCTGAATGCGAACAAATATTTCCGCGATATCAGTAATTTCAGTTTTACGTTTGTTTAAAGTTTCATAAAAGAGACTGCGAGGTTCGGTCAGCATGTCTAACACTCACATGTGCAGTTTATAATCCAAGACTTGTAACAAACTATACTCATCTAATACAATAAACGCCAGTGTATATACTGTCATTGTTATCTATAGGATAACCGCTTCAACAAATCTGGTATAACCCTCTTGTGGGGAGATTTGTTAATGATGGCAATGTTTTTTCTGGAATCCCTTTTCTGTAACAGGAAATGCATTCTTGTTAAAAGGAAACAGATTGGCAAAACAGTTTTCCGATTCTCTGAAATCGTACGATATAAACCAAAGGGAATTGTTGATTAATATGTTAATGTTGATTGGTTTATTGGCTTGATTAACTGGTCAATTAATTTATTAACTTTTTATAATTGTTTGGAATTAATAGGCTCAGAAAGTTAAGACCCATGGTGATGAGAAAAAAATGAACAAAGAAGAGTTATGTCTGCATGTAACAAGCATCTACTGTCTTTGTTGCAGTATTATAGTCGACGGATTTTTAACGTCATGTTGAGCCACTGCGCATGTCTGATCGTCGACTTTCTTTGTGGGTTATTATTTATATGCTGTGGTTGTAGAGGTGAAAAACGCTTAGCCAAACAGACAATATTTAGAAGACAGTGGGCAAACTGTACAAAATACTGGCAGCTATTCCCCTGACTCTAAGGTGTCGGTTGTTTAATTTTCCTAATTAAGTTTAGTTCGGAATTGTTCCTCAACGTTCATGTCGTCTCTATCCTAACGTTCTCTCTTCAGTCGTTAATCTGATTACTTCCCTTCTTGAGTTGTCTTTACAGCAGCTAATTTGATTGGCTGTTGAGAAGGTGTGAACGTCATGTGACCAGTTGTGGTGACTACAGGCGCAAACAGACAGGAATATGATGGCTAATTTGGGCTAAATTCAATAGACGAGTGGAAGTATCGGACAATAGGACGAAATAAAAAGACTGAATAAGACAGTAGTCTTTTAAAACCAATAGTCGTTAACTGATTTTATGTCTGTCTTTAGTGGTGTTCGCCGATGCTCAGACAGACTATGTGAACATTAAACATCGTGGAAAAGACTTCCCCTGAACTTTAAGTCTAATGTTCCTCTATGTTAACACATTTAATTTTCAGTTAAGGTCACACAAAATACAAAGGTCGAACTTTTACTTACAGTCAAGCGTTATCTAACTTCAGCCCTTGCAAACTTATCTGTAGTTTGATAAGAATGGACTGAAGAACGTTTATAATCAAATCAATGCCTAGCAGGTTTTTAAAGGTCATTTTTCACGGACCAATTGAAGAATTTAAGAAGGATATCCTCGTCACCATTAACATTTAAAAACTTGCGCTTTTTATTAACATATATCTTTAGTTTAATGCAAATGTTTAAATATGATATTTCTGAGAGCCAATAAAATGTTAGCTTGGGCAAGCTCGTGACATGGATCCAAAGTCACGTGTTATGCGATTCCAATCATAACCGACAGGTAGCAATAATTTACAAGTCTATAGGCTAATTTGGGTTAAAGACAATATTTTTGTTGTACTATGCTCGTTATGGGGACCAATTTATCAGCCGGATCTCCCTGAAGTGAATGACAAAGGTTCAAACGAGTCCAAATGGAAAATCTTTAAAAAATTTAGACAATGAATGTGTTGCTTTATGATCACTAAACTACACCTCGTTAAAAGTAACTAACAAGGCTATCGTCTACATCATGACGCAGCAAAAATGATTCATACTGCAACGACATATTCCGTTAAAAATACTTCACAAACCTTCAACGACTTCCTTATAAGGTATCAAGTTTCCTCTTCCACTTTGGAAAACACAAAAATAAATTATATACAGAAATATATATAAAACTTTGAAACCTTCACGGAACAATTGAAAACATCAGGGGATAAGCCTTATTTGTTTGTTCCATTTTTGTTTAATATAGAACGCTAGTCCCACTAGAATGGCCTTTAAAACGCAAGATAAGGACCGCTGTGTCATATTCTTCTATGCGCGTATGTTCACTTTAACAAACTGGCTTGAAGAAAGCATAATTGACGAGGGCACGAACAAATGGATTACCCCTGTAAGAAAATCAAGTGGATTATGTAGTCTGTTTCCTGTGTGAGCATTAGGGTCGCCACTAAATAATAGACAGTCAGTAAAGGTCAATTACAATCAGAGGTAAAGAGGACATATAGCCTGTAATTTTGTACAAATTATGAGTCAGATACATGGATGGATTTGAAGAGAGGGTTGGGCTTCAGTCCATTTACGTCACCAGTAATCACAGGGGAAAGAGGAGACTTCAACGCCTTCCTCCACTCGGGAACACGACATATACAATCACTCAGCGACGTTGATGAAATATTTGCGCTAATGCCTGGACAACAATATCCAAATTTGAGGCAACTGATTTGCAAAGGTTGTTCAAAGGTGGTTATTTGGAGAGAATTGCTTCACACCGGTGATGACAGGCTATCGGATGTATTCAATCTTCAGTCAGCTCAACAGCGACAACCTGCTCCTTAACTAACCAAGTGGATGGCCTTCCAAGAACTCTAGCACGAGACCTCAACAACCAAACTGGAAGGAGCAGACGACAGACATGTCGCTGTAATCAACAACTCTCTTTAGTCTGTATGGGACTATAGAGTATAATATTCTTTCGTCAGACGGACATTAATTCTATTGCTCGAGTCCTAATTTTAAATCACCTACAAGCATAAAACTAATACATTGTGACCACAAGGAGGCCCTTCTGTGCGGGTCCTTCGAACTGGGTATGAACTCAAATTATCCAGAAACACACAGTACAAATGGCTCGTAAAGAATTGTAAATTAATGTAGAGATAATGAATAACATTAAACCTTACTCTTTGTATATTTGAACCAAACTACAGACAGACAACAAATCAAATCTATTTAATTACAAGTTAATCAATGTTTTTACATAAAACTGAATAAAATCGTTAAAATAAAATTAGCATGAAAGGAAAAAGAATGCGATTATCAATTTCCTGTATACTTTACAAGCGAATTGAAAATGAATCCCTATAGATTAAGATAATACTTATACCTTTAAATTTAGGAAGAACAGTTATATGCTGTATGATTGATTTGTATTTTACAATTTCGAAAAGTTAGCATGTCTTACCATTGAAAATGTAAAAGGATGTTGACAATAATCAGATACAGGACGTATGGTTGTGCAGATAAATTTATCTTTGACAATATATGGAGCGAAGAAGAATAACTTAATTTTTTACAAGAATCATATAAAGAGATATCGAGAAAATGAACAATTAACGAAGCGTTTTATTATTCACAACGAAGTCGAATATTTCAAGATAAATCGATTTCTGATCTACAGATGGAACAAGTTCAAATGTAACCATGTCAGAAACAAACATGTGGAAGATAACAACGACCTTCCATTCTATCAATAAATAAGGCCTATCCGTCATGTAAGATATACGTGAATTTTTTATTTCCGGAATAGGGTTAAAACTAACCCTTATACTAACTCTAAGGCCCAACACAAACCTAACCCTAAACCTGTCACTGAAATTCACGCCATATCTTACATGACGGACTGACCATAAATAATGAGTGCTTTGAAGTAAAATATTTGCCAATGTCCCTTTCATGGTTTTTAATATTAATATGGGAAAATCATCAAATAATATGATTTCTAAGGTTATTGTTAACACAGATAATCCATTATGGTGATAATGATGGAATTACAAGATGGGCATATGTTGAATTTGGCTGAGACGTCGGCTTTGTATCAACGTGAAGAAATTCCATGGATAAATATATTGATCTGATGATAACCTTTATATTTGTATAGATCGGAAACTCCAGCTTGTCAAAGGTTCTTCATTCGCTCTCCACGCCAGGCTGGCTGAACGTCGAACAAGTTTGTTAATTAATGCGGAAAAGACGGTATTGTTTGAGTGAGTTACAGAGCATTATCCTAACAGACGTTCTGGGTTTGATTAAACCTGTGATCTTGTGGTAGCAAGTAAAAGGATTTCAGCGTCGGTAAATCCAAATATGTGATTCTCAGCTATTAAGACAGTGGAGTCTGTTATTATGTACTGCTCGTGCACGAGCCCCGATCTTCTCCGAATGACTGACTCTTTAATGAGGGCTCACTCGTAGGCTAATCACCACACAATTGTTATTATGAAGAGTTAATCTCCCATGCGTAAGCTCCATTCAGTAGTAGACAGTGAAATATTACTAATTGTCCAAGATCTGTGAGGTCTCTTACAGTCTACGCTGCTCCTTGGACCTTCACAAGAACAGATAAGCTAAGTCAAAAGTCGTCAGCCAGATATAACAAAAGAAATATGACAAAGTAACGTGTCTTAGATAGACAAGTCATCTTCTTATTAAACAAAATCCCCGTAATCCCCACAGTAATCCCACTGGCATTTGGAGGGTAATATCTTTCAATACAAGGAGTTACATACCCAATAACCAGGTTTTCAATACATGAAATATTTCATAATCTTGAAAAAATCTGCACGTTGATGTATTGAAAAGGGTTTATCTCTGAAGTTAATGAAATGATACAATATTAAATCCAGAAAAAAAATAAATTGTGAGAATGGTATTTTTTATTACAAACTTATTATGGACGTTAAAGTAAAATTAATAAAAACACCTCCACACAGCTAGGTACAGGCTCGAATTCAAATAGGGCTAGCTGTACTGTCTTCAAATGTTACCTATTTGTTACAGGGTCTGACAGGGTACCGGGTTTGAGGATTCTAAATTTATATTAATAATATCAACGATATTTGCGGTGAGCCAACCACGACTTCTAATCTGTTTTATTTCGTTTTCAATTTTATTAGTTTCCCATAAGGTGAAATTTTTCATCCAGGTGAAAATAGTTTTCACCAAAGCGATAACATTTTTACTTGGGTGATGACATTTCCGCATAGAAAAATAATACTTTTCATCCAAGTGATAATATTTTCACCCAGGTGATTATATACTTAGTATCCACCTTGCATGAATCAACCCCTTTACATTCAGTTAATAAAAGTTTCACCTAGGCGAAAATACTTTCACCTGAATAGAAAATAATTTCGTTTGGGTGGAAATGCTATCACAAAGGTAATAAAATTCCTACCCGGGTGAAACAGCACGCTATTGATAAAAGTTTGTTTTGGCCGTAAACAACGTAAAGTTTAAACATTTTCAACAGTTAATTATATAAAATCACAAAAATTTATTGAAGCACAAACAATTATTAGCCGGATTAAATAAATTTGATCCAGATAGAAATCTGCCTGGGTGAAAATATTTTCACCCAGGTGTAAAATTGTTACTTGTGTAAAAAGTGTCTGCATCTGTGAAAAATGTTCATTTCCACATCGTTTCGACTATATATATTTTTTTTATCTTTACTACATCTCTATTGTATTGTACTGATCTTTATTCCATCTCCAGTATACACCTTCACCGTGTCTGTTTTTTTATTATTTTGTGTCAGTAATATGTCATTACTGAATATGTATTGTTCCTTAAGATGATCTTTATTGCTTTTATATTATATCTTATTGATGCAATATTTTGCTGAATCTTTGCTGTGTCTTAATCGTGTTTTATTGTGTCTTTATCATATATTTATTTTATTTTTAGCATATCTGTTTCGTATTTTAATTATATATGTACTGTATCTCTATCGTATATTTTTGTGTACTTAAATATTGAAAATTTATTTGATCAAGGCAACTATGCAAAAAAAAATATCCTGGAAATAAGTTAAAAAAATGTTAGCAGGCATTTTATATTTGTAGCTTTGTATTCACAATATCAATATTTTTATTCCGACATTGGTAGTGAATAAGGCTACCGTAGGCTCATTTCGAGAATTCACCTAAAGGATTTCATTTCCTCAGATTCACCTTCCACTATTGGTTTATTATTGTGATAATATGTTTGAAGAACAAACTCGGCCCATGATGTCTGCTTTGGTCTGGAGATAGCTCCTGGGTTGCCCGCTGACGTCTGTTTTCGCCTCTCGGTCACCTGTGGCGCTCCCTGTCCACCTTGCAAGCCAGCGGCCATGTTAAAAACTAAAGGGATGGGAGTTAACACCACAGGACATCAGTCCGTTCACAAAGTTTGTTTTGGTTTCATTCTTCCAGCTTACCTCCACTGAAATTATCTGCACGAGCGACACCTTTGAATCGTCTCCTAGGAGATTTCCGTCACATCCGCTAGACAGCCTCATCTTTAATGGACGCGTACCACAAGGAATATGTCTTCTGTCTCTGACCCTGTAAAAACTCAGGAGATGGAAAAACTCTCCTAGAACACTTCCGGAATCTCACTTAAACACGCATGGATGAAATATTTTCAAACATAGCCTAATGAAGTATATAATGAGTTTATCTAGTGTTGTCGCCTGTTTCTCTGGAACTAAGAGCTAATTAGTTAGCACCCCCTACCGGGTACATCACGCACCTATTCTGTATGACCAGTGCCTTTAGAAAGCACGCGGCGGTTGAGCGGTGACATTTCAGAGAGCCAGACGTTCACCATTCAACACACACAGAATGACATGGCGGTAAACCGGAATTGAGCAGGCTTAAGCTTTCGTTTAAGGAGATTTTCCCAATTAACTCTATTGAAATAATACGACTTGTAACGATTTCTGATCGACTTTACAAACAAAAAATAACGTTACTTTAAATGAGGATAAAAAACACATGAAAGCCGTTAGCTATTGTAAGGCATAAAATAGAAGACAAAATCAATTGGTGTGTTAAACGAATTCTGTATCCTAATGAATACCCAAATCTGTTGATAAGAGAACAAAACACGAACAACAAATCAGCGATACTGACCAGTTAGGTTTATTAATCGATTTAAACTAAATGTGGAGTATATGTAATATTTCTTTTTAAATACACAGCATGCTAATGCCGAAATTATAAGAAACCAATTTAAATGAATTCTACTTACTTTTATAAACTAATGCTTTATAAATTTGTTCAGTCTGTCATCTACAACACGGTGTCCAACATATGCTACTGATAAGTATTGTACATTTCTCTTACATATAATGATTTCAATTAAATTGATTTAGCTATATTACAAATACCGAAGGCATTTAAAAGAAAAGGTTCCGGGGGGGGGGGGGGGGGGGGGGGGGGGGGGGGGGGGGGGGGG
>JAVFBX010221376.1:0-11348 GCA_034783855.1 Mopalia kennerleyi | reverse complement strand
TCACTTTCAGATGGGGTAAGTTTTTAAATAACATGTTAGGTAAAATGTTTTTATTGAGGTAGTATGCTGTAGGTTATTTCAACATACATGTATATTGCGTGCCAGTCCAATGGGCATGGTGGATGAATAAAGCCCCCTCAAACCAGGCGACATGGACAAGACAGGACAATGGCAGATCTATCACAAGACAGTGCACAACACATTTACTTCTTGTTGTCCATAAGTTCCACCGCGACAGGAAGTTCCTTCAAACCACATGTTATGTTGTTTCTTTAGTGCAACAAGAGTGTTTCACATCCTACTATGTAGTATTTTACTTATATCACTATTTTCCACCGTAATTAGGCAAGGAACCGTGTAAAGTGGACAATCCATTATCATACATGTGAAATACATTAAACCCCAAATAAATAAATCTCTTGAAGCCTGTAGCTGGAATTGACATCCCCTTCGTATGTACCTTAAATGGGTGGTCAGTGGTCTATTGCACCACAGCCTGAGCATAATGAGGACCCATATCTATATGATGTAGGGCATATCTGTATACAGCCTCTGTGGGCATATCTGTAGAGGTGTGTGACAACTAAATCTAGTCGACATAATTTCTCCAGTGCTGGCGATGTAACATTAAATTAAATATATAACTTTAAAGCATGTGTTTGAATGGCATCAATATTTAAAAGTTGTGTGTTATTAATGAAACTATATCTTCTTCACGGATTATTTCTCCATACATTTGTTGAGAGGTTTTTGTTTTATTCCACAGAGGAAAATATTAAAATAAGATTGAGGAGCTCTTCCCACAATTAAAATTGTCTCTATACATGACATTTATCTTTTCTAACAGAAATGACTACGTCTTGTGTATGTTTATTTCCACAGGACTGGTGTGACTATGATGAGAGATCTAAAGTATCAGTTGGGATTTATGATTTCCAGCATAAATTTGTCAAAGTGAAATAAAATCAAGTTTTATAAAGTGACAATGTAAGAAGCCTTGAGTGATACATATTGGGAGATAATTGGAACTGAAATTGAAACGTATACCAATTCTGGAACACATGTTCATGGTCCATGTTGAAAAGATAATGTTTTAAGCCAAAGTCGTGGAACCCTGTCTAGCGTGTTCTGTGTAAGGTGAAGGCCAGGTGTTTTGGTTGAAATGCATGGACAATAAATCATACCTTTATCGTGAGCTAAGAACATTGCGCATGTCTTGCACCGGTGAGCAAGCTTATTTTGAAACTGGCTTCAAAAGTCCTGGTAGTTGACTGCCAGGGAGCATATCGAGGAAACCTTCAGAATACATTCTCACCCTCTGAGGTTATGGTGCTGGCTACAAATATACATAAGGAACAGAGCTGAGCCGTATATATGAGAGGAAAGATAGCTCTCTTAAGGGAGTACACAATAATTTAATTTATCTTAATGAAATAAACTCGATTTTTATCCATAATGCAGATTTTTATCATTGAAATATGTTATTTTGTACGTGGGTAAACACCCAATATACCCTTGTACAATACCCAGGTCAGAGGAATCTATGTGTCATGCTGAGCGATTACCAGGAGTAGTTGTTGTATGTGAGTGGCAGTGATTAGCAAATCACTAGGCGGTTAATAGCCATTGCGTTTGATACATGCCGCCAACTGGATTCGGTCGAACCTATGGTATCCCGCATGAGATTATTTATCTTTCAAAAGTTCACAGATAATAAGACATGGCTGCCTCCACTTCAGATATTGTTCACTGTATTTTATAAAACTTTCCGTACAAATCAACTAACTTCTATGGATTCTACTATTAAATCATACTTTACAACAAAATGAATAACAACACAGTTTCATAATTTGTTAAATGTATAAAAGCTTTGGTATCAATGCGAAACAAAGGATGCTCTTCTGAAGCGAATATTTAAAAAAAGTTTATATTGGACCAGATATTTTTCTGACCAGACAAAACAAATTACAAGTCAACATTTCGTATTACCTGATAGCATTTTGACAAAATACATAGCTTACAAAAAAATATAAGATTCAATTTAGAAATGTTTCTAAACAGTTTCTACATTTAAGCAAGAGCTGTTCATCACTCTGGCTGATGGCATAGCACTATTAACTGCTGTGCAAGTGTCCGATACAATTGTAATAGACCACATTCATGTTAGAATAAAAAATACACTTTAGCATGGTGTAAAACATAAGTTGTATATGTAAAATAAAGCAACGGGCACCTCGCACTGATGAGCATAAAATCTAGAGAAAATAGTTAGGTTGAGGTTCTTGGAGACCTCAAGCATGATGTGTTCGAACAGTTAGAATAATCATCGGACAGCCTGCCCAACCATCAAGGATACAATGATAGTATGACCACAGGAAGCCAAACATTGTACATTAGCCCTGATAAATAATAAAAATTCAAAACAGAATTAAAATCACCAAGCAAAATATTTTCAATTACAGCAGTACAAAATATATAAGTTTACGTAAGCAAAATCAAAAGTCTATATCACAGTTGTTATATCACGAATGGGACGTTTGATATTTAAACAATTCATAAAAATAATTTTGTTTGTAACAGGACTATTTTTATTTTCTAAATCGCCATCATGGTCTGCCTCACATTTTAACTATAAATAAGTTTCTAAATAACACCCCAAGTCTCCCATTGCCGTGTGTCCGGTTGATGACTTGAATAATAAACAGGACAAAGAGAAGGGGAGCCGTAGTTTGGAACTATTAAAAAATACTGATAAAACAGGACACTAGTTCAAATGAGAAACCACATCCTATGTATATACACTGCTATATTTTAGCAAATTAATATGGTCATAAAAAGATCTGTTATAGGAAACAAATTTCTCCACAAGCAGTTGCCTCAATCAGCTTTCTAAGCTGGTTTTGCTGCCCCCTGTTTTATGACATGAACTTGCTGAAAATTCGCGCCTGTCTGTAATGCTCTCACTACCGAGTCTGTGACCTTCATCATGGGTTTGACCCGCTCTCTAGGGTCAAGGTCAGGCAATCTGGGACAAGAACAACTGTCGCGCTGTTCTAAGGCCTGAAAAAGAGAAATTTTTGATTGGGTTGGTGTTTTAATTGAAACTAAAGCTATTTCACTTAAATGACAGCATGCTAGTCTGAGGTTAGTCTCACCATCAATACTAACAATGGTCAGTAATTTGTGTCAACCATCTACGGTCAATATTTTACAGTCGGCTTAAACACTTTATTGGTAAATCTTTTCTAATCCATAAATGTATATTCCTATATGGCAAACTCTTTTCTATGTTTGGGGATAAATGCATTAAATCATCATATTACAACACTCACTTTTGGCATTAAGAAGTCTAGATGTGTAATTCTGTTTTCATTGGACGGATGAGTAGACAACCACTCTGGTATTTTCCCATTCTCCAGTCTCGCCAAACAGTTCATTATCATCCAGAATGCACAACTCTCTCGTACATCAAAACAAGCCTGCAAAATACAAAATCTAAAAGTTTGTTTTGTTTGATTGAGGTTTACGGTTGTACTCAAGGGTACTTCACTTTGTAGGACGACGGATTGTCCACTTCACAGTATTCCTTTCTTAGTTACAATGGAAAACTGATGAGAAACCTCGTATGAACCACCCCCGCGCTTGTCAGAGCCACAGCCTGCGACTCACCCATATACCTGATGGTTGTGATCGTGACTGGTACATAGAAGTAGGATTAGTAAGCACACACACAAAGCCAGGGCCGCAGGGTCATATCTAATACATTTTCTTTTAGGTTTACCACTATGTTTACGACTACTGTTACATAAATATTAAGCTGTTTATTTCATAATGTTTATAGTTCTTCACCAGACCTTCCTACCCTGAAAGTTTTTTAAGACCATTTTGTGTTTTTCCTTCTTTAAAAAATATCTTTTCAAGTATTTACTGTTTTTTTTATTTGTTAAGTATTTTAATAACTACTTTTTGTGTAGCATTTCACATGATTGACATATTTGTGTATTCAGTATAAAACATGTGTACAAATTACACAAGGTAGACATGTCTGGCAAACATGTAGGTAAAATTGGATTCCAATGGAGATATTTGAAAACAGAAAATTTACCTTTGGGATGGTCCACCCCTCCCCAAAAGGTAATTCTTAAGCAATTATAAATCTTCATCCACTCATTAACACCAATTTCCATAGGTAAATGGTAAACTAAAATCTTAATCACTTTTGCACTAAATTCTTGGTGGATTGAGTCAAGAACTTGTACGTAACTTTCCTGGCACTATTTTTTCCTAGATGGTGATCAATTATTGCCAATAAATGGTAGGAGATTAGAGCAATGTTTTGCTGTATGGATTGAGTCAACTAAAGATTATTATTTCACTTATATGACGACGGATTGTCCACTTCACACTGTTTCATACCAAATTATGGTGGAAAACTGGGAGGAAACCTCTTAAAAACCAACCACGCACTCGCATTAACAGTGCTTGAGCATCACAGAAATTAAATGGTCTGTAACATTTGAAAAGGAGTGCCCTACCTTAGCACATATATGAAGGCCTACTTTGTCTGCTTCCTTCTCCAGCTTTCTGCTGTAGGGCAGATGGACGGTAAACTACAAAAAGAAAACAACTGTCCGAATATACTCCCATAATCAATGGATTAACACTAAAAAATAACAATATGTAAATTACTTGTTTCTGACAATATAAATGCAATCTTTGAGTACCTCGATGTAAACTGAACTACTATAAAACCAAGATAAAGTACATTCTATGAACCAAAAAATACTCAATTTTTTTTTCGCAATATAGTGTTGGCATTTAAAAATAATAACTGAATTAAAATTGTGAAATTTCAAAATCTTATTAACATTTCAAAACCCCCCAAAAAATTCAAAATTTGAATGCCAATTTTAGTTGTATATGTTGAGATGAAAAAGCAGAGGAATACTTCACTCCAAAAAATGAAAGCAGATATATTTCACATTTCACAGTTTTTTTTGTGTTTGTTACTAACGATTTGACAAAAATCTTGAAATGTCCTATTCCGTGTATTTTTTATAGAATGTTTGTGAGTATATTGCGAATAATTGAAATAAATTAGAGCTGCTCTGATAGGCATGCTGTGAATAAGTGACTTCCAATCAATCAGATTCATTGATTGGTTTTTATTGCAGTACTCAAGAGCATTTTGCTAATAGGAGCAGTGTATCGGTACTTCAACAGCGAAATCATGTTTAGTTTTCTTGCAGGTGGCGCCATCTGTAGGCGGACCTACACCAAACTCAACCCTATGCAACATCTTGTTATATGGAATATTTCTACAAACTTTGCTATCACGTGACACCAATTTTAAAGGGACATAGGCCGAGGTCAATCCAATAAAGCCTATTGCCACATGGATATGATTTGCTAATAATCCTATTATCAGTTTTCAAGTAAAATAACAATCTGAAACTAAATTTAATTTTGGTACCTCTAGACAGAATAGGCATATATAGACAGATAGGCATATACATGTTTGTTTGTTTGATTGGGGTTTAACGTCGAACTCAAGGGTATTTCACTTCTATGACGACGGATTGTCCACTTCACACTAGTTCCTTGCACTATTATGGTGGAAAACCGGGAGGTAACCTCTTAAAAACCACCCCCGCGATTGCCGGAGCCACATCTTGTTACTCACCCATATACCCGAGGGTCGACAGATCCCGTGAATGATACACCAAAGTAGGCGTTAGAAAGCGCACTCGTTAACCACTACGCCACGGCCGCGGGCCGGCATATACATGTACATGTATAGACAGTATTGACATATATTGACCAAACTCTTTCCTATGTTACATTGTGCTGAATGGAATATTTTTATAACACTCAATAGGAATCCGAATATATAGTTTAATGTTTGCAGCCTGAAATTAAATTTTACCAGGTGACGCCAATTTGGGCTAGCATACACCAATCAATCCTATACAACATCTAGAACAGAGCATCTACTTAGAATATTTGCACAAAGCATGATTAGAATGTGATAAATAGTTTTTTTTAATTTAGCACTAGAAACTAAATTTAAGCAGTTTTCTTGTAAATGGTCAGAAAATAACAAATTGGGCAGTAAGACATGCACAACTGGTCATATATATGCAGTATAGTAGCCATTTGTAGGTAACCATATTGTGGACTATTAATCAAATAATTTTTTCTGAAATCCATTTCACAATACTTTTTTGTGGCAATTTTCATAAAAAATTTATTTCCAAAATGATGCTATAGAGATATACCGGTAAACAATATGGCAGGACAGGGCCATCATACAACTGAGTTACGAAATTGGCTCTAGCGTGCTTACGAGAAAATATAAATATTTTCCAAAAGATACTACCCTAATGGGAGATCTTGAAATTCTACTGTCAGGAAATATGATAGTTAATTTCTTACAGCTATTATTTTATGATAAAACCACTGGCTGATTACTGCCACCCCATCATTGGGCATGATTGCCCATATGGCGGCCATTACTGCTATAATCATCCAATCAACAAGCTGCATAAAGCTCAACTGTTCTGCCTGGAAGTATAGAAGAAAAACAATTCAATAGGTATGTTTCATCATTCACAAAAAACATTCAAGACTTCTGAGCTATTAATATATTGCCACTGAACTGCTACAAGAATAGGTACCTCACACCCTAACAAACGGTCAGAGAAAATAAATCTAGATATTGTTTTCTTGAGTGATCATGATAAAATACAGAATCAGTGTAGTTAAAAAAGAAAAGGTGTGCAACTGTGGGCACATAATCATTTAATGGTGGTATCTGTATGTAATGGTTAAAATTAAATACTCTTGTTTCATTCAATGTTATATACTGTATCCTATCTTGCAGAAAGTATTTTCCTATATTTGTTTGTTTGATAGTACAACATCAGTGTCTTAGCTTGGATTGGAAATCTGCCTGTCAGAATTTGAGAAATCCATATTCTGAGAAATGTTGCTTGTCCAAATTTTACATTTTCCTATCTTTCCCATGTTCCTAAGTAACTATATTACTTCATATAAATAGTTTTATTATTGTGTCATATTCCCTTGGTCGCCCACATATCATTGACTTACAGAATGAGACAGTAGTGTGTGTGCCATCTCATGTCCTAGGACAATAGCCAGCTGATCCTCGTTCTGTGTGGTTTCCAACAACCCAGTGAAGACAAATATATGACCAGTCTGAAATTAACAATATGTACCAATAATCTCAAATTAACAACTGAAAAGATGATATTGTTTGATTTCTCTTTAAAAAAAGGGTAACCTCCTACCCATATGAATCTGAACATGAGAATTTATCTACTTAACAAGTACAAACAACAATGTATTATAGGTGTGAATCAAGGTGATATCATGTCCAAAGTTATGGAATTTTGCATAACATTGTTCTATAGGTAAGGTCAACCAAAATAATTTATTTGTTTTCTGTAACAAGAATTTTAAAAAGTGGGTAGGTAGGCTTTTTTTTTAATTATTAGTTTTTTTTTTAAATAGTAACATAACAGAACACCTTTTGAAAATCTGAATAAAACAATTGATACATGTAATTGTTATTTTAGGCCTTGCTGTTGGCTACTTCACTTATTTAATGGCAGTATATAATTATTTAATTTTCATTGAAAAAACAACAACTATTTCATGAAAAGAAGTTGGCAAATAAAAAAAAATTGACAACCATTATCTTTTTTTTTAAGCCTTGAATTTTTGGGGTGGGTGGGTAGGTAGGGTTACGGGAAACAAATAAACTATTAGGGATAGCCTTATCAATCAATGTCTAGTTATACAAAATTCTAAAAGATCTATCATAAGATATTCCCACCCCCAATACACTGTAGTAGGCAAATCAACTGCATGTGTTATCAATTAACAAAATATAATAGTTTGTTTGATTAGGGTTTTACGTTGTACTTAAGATTATTTCACTCACTTTATGGCATACCATCTCAGTGGGTAGAGCAAACAACCCGTTACACTACTGGCAACAACTCAGGACAATCCAGGATAAGTACAGGACAATCCCATGACATAATCTACTACATCACAAACAGTTTTGTTTGATTGGGGTATACGGTCATAAATTATAAAACATACTCAAGGCCGAGTCAAGGGTATATGGCGATGAATTGTCCACTTCACAATGTTCCTTGCTTAATTACGGTGGAAAACCGAGAAGAAACCTCGTAAAAACCACCCCCTCATTTGCTGGAGCCACATCATGTGACTCAATCATATACCTGAGGGTCGACAGATGGTCTCCCATCACAAACAGATCAGCTTCCTGCTGCCCCTTAGTTGTGAGAGCAACAGGAAACGCCCTCCAAACCCTCCACAAATAAACTTGAGTCTTACAGCTAATACAAAGGCATTTCTTTCTTCGCTGTCAATGACAGTAACCTTCCACTTGTGCCGCTGTATTTTAGGAAAGTCCTGATTGGCTGAAATGAGACGTCGTGTTATCTCGACCACTATCTGATAGTATGGATGCGTGGAGGGTAAACAGGAATCAGCAAACTTCTCCAGGATCTGCACAAAACAAATCACATACTACAGAGCACCGTATTAACTATTCCATACTATAACTATCTTAGGCTGTTTCACTCTCAGACAGGCAGGGTAAAACTATATATAATTTTCACAGAAATAACTTTATGGACAGAATTTGTGGTGATTTAAGGTACCATATACCTTTTCCTCTCAAAATATGAAGCTAGAAATGTTGTGTTAGGAAATCTTATCTCTTAATTGTATGGTAGATTGAGAATTGGGCTTGTCAAAATGATTTAGCTCTAATCGTGTTGTTTGGGGTTTGACGTTGTCGTCCTACTCACAGGCATGTCGCTTATATTTCAATGGATTGTCCCCAGGAGGAAACCTTGCCACTGAATGGTACGTATGGTACACATTGAAGTAGGATTAATAGGTAGACACCCTAATCACTAAGCCACAACTGCAGGCCTTGTCAAAATGAGACTGGACAGAGGTGCATGGAACCCATGCAACCATACTGCTGCACCAGTGGCAGCCACCCAAAGACTAAGAGTTTCCATAGTGTTTAACTAAGTAAAGACAATATTGCTACTCTTCAAACAAACTGCCCTTGGCCAGAGGACTTAACATGAGAATTTACCTTAGTTTAAACATGGAGGTATAGCAGAAGGAGTAACAACTCGCTGATCGGGACAGGTGCCTATTGAAAGCTGAATAGAGTTAAAGCCAGAGTTATTTCTTTGATGTTCACTGATCAGTTCCGACAGGGCAGAATCATGAAATATATCTTCTCAGTTTTGTCAGCGGAAGGACATCACCCTATATGCGCAAAACAAATGCTCCAAAGGGCATCGATTTATTTTATGCGCATTTACCCAATTCGCAATCTTTACCTTTCACACTATCGGGACGTACAATTTTTTCAAATAAAAGTGACAAATAGATTATAGTTATGTAATTATAATGATTTTAAAATATTCTTTTATAAAAGAAGTTTTACAGTTTTTGTCGGTTTACACATATTTCCGTATTAGAATGATTTCCCAAAATTTGTATATTGTTTCTGACCTACATGATCTATTATATTTTATCGGCTAACTCTGTGAAGGTTACATGGTTTGAATAAAATAGGCGATTTAAAAACGGAAAATTTACCCATTAAATTCACATGGGGAAATCAACTAAAATCTTAAAATTCATCATTTTAAAGTTGCAGTTTGAATAACTTCTGCATTTCGACGAGAGTCTAATGATAGACAGTGAAATATATTGTACTGTGTTCTTATTACATTAAATCTCTCTTTAGCGACGGTCAAACCAGTCCAGAGATATTTAACTTATAAAAAGCAGTGGTCATGTGTTTTCTTTCATTGTTACTAATGTTTGTCAATTGTTAAACTATTTACCCCCTGGGGCTAATCGAACCACCATTAGAACTATTATCGCACTAGACATTGTTTTGTTTGTTGACACTAGATATCATGTTGTTAAGAGTTCGACACCTTATCAAACATACGTCACAGGATTTTAATGACCTTGACCATACATCCTATAACATCCCGTGAACCCATGTGTGCGCATGCGTAAATCAAGCCATCTAGCGTAAATCGTGTTCACTTGACCGTGAATAATCCAGCAGTGAGGCGTCTGGCAGAATTGATCATTGCACACTTTGAAGTGGTGGAGTTGTTACTCCTTCTGCTATACCTCCATGCCTAAACCATGAGCTATTCCTTACCATATAAATTGGACTTCCAACACATGCCCCGACACTGCCAGACACTGCCCCTGCAATAACACTACGAGGCAGACTCAGTTCTCCATTTGAATCTTTCGTAAATCCTAAATTATTTATTATCTGATAGGTTCCAAGTCTAAAACCGTTCATCAAAAACTGATACCACAAGGCAGGCACCAGCCCCTTTTGGATGGCAACTAACCCGTCTGATCTAGCCACTGTATAAAATGCGTGGAAAACGTTTCGGTAATGAACAGCGTACTGTCCCCTTGCCTTCAGTTCACCCTGTAACTGCATTCTTGTTTTGATCACTTCTAAAGGGTTTGAGAAAAATCCAGCACCGCATGCTGCGACTCCAGCCAACAAAAACTCAATCGGGTCAATTGCCGTCAAAATTTTACGATTGCTAGCTGCCTCACTCTGTGGTGACATTGTTGATGATTAAAATGTCAGATTTCTTCGAATTGGCCGTGTTTGTCGTCAAGTCTTACACTTTAAACAAAAACTTGTACTAAATATCCCTTAGGAACTTTAAACTTCCAAACCAGCATGTTTGACAGGGACACCCGATTTTACCGCGAAATGATAAAGAGTTCCCTTAGCACGGGAGATAATACAGTTGAAACCAATGACTATCCCTGTTTTTGTTACAAAATAAACGGGTGGACTTTTCAACAGCTTGCTGGAGCTTGGGTTATAATTATTATCTATATACAAGTTTCACATCGCTTGTAACATCTGTGTTAGCCATCTATAGTCTTATCTAAAACGACTAAAATTGATATATATAATAATTATATTGAAACAGACGATATCGCATCTCAGTCTGTGCACAGACAGACTATAGGCCTGTAGGCTAGATCGATACGATTAGACGTGTATATATATTGTCAGAAGATTTTTTTATGACATATTATTGTATTATACAGTCAATACATATACGAAGGCGTATGAGATTTCATTTCAGTATAGCCCTTAATTTTTGGCTAGATCGATACGAATAGGCTTCGTACACGTGTATATATATTGTCAGACGATTTTTTTTATGACATATTATCAGAAGTCTATAGACTTCTGATATTAT
>JAVFBX010221354.1:0-11350 GCA_034783855.1 Mopalia kennerleyi | reverse complement strand
GTGATTATGTATAGTAGGCAGGAGTAAGATGTTTTCTTTACGGGCAGCACCATTCTGGGGTTATGTATAGAAGTCGGGAGTAAGATGGTTGCCAAGGGGACTTTAAGGAAAATAGCACGGGAGAGCTATTGTTATAGCTTAATTTTCAAATAAGAGAACGAAGCCCGGGTTAGTATCGTCTGTACCATGCATCGGGCTGTTAAATACATGTACATTTCTTTTGGTTTCTATTTCAATTATACATCATGGTTTTTAAATTGCTTTAAATGCTGTGTGCATAAACAAATGTGAAGGCATTAACGGCTGGTTAGGCTCAGACGCGCTCTAAACCCCACGAAATTCAAACATTTGACCAGAATTGGAAGCTAAACGTGGACCCATACTAATAAGAGGCTAGAGATCCCAGTTGAACAGTTAACACTCGAGATAATCAGGGTTCGAAACACCAGTTTCAGTTCAGACAATGCTGTGACTGTGTGTCGGCCGGATTAACTTAAGGCTAGAGGCACGATTCAACTGAGGGCTAGAGGCCCGATTCAACTGAGGGTTAAATGCCCGAAAAATAATCTGGCATGGGCCGGTTGCTCAAAGCGCTATTAAATATAACATGGTTAAGTGAGATAACTTTGTAATTGTTGTGGCCCACAAAGGAGGCGTCCGCGAGTCCGACACCCCACAAGTCCGATTGATCCCAAAAAGACCGACATCCCTGATTTTAAAACTTCATAATTCATTATAGTGTATAATGAACAATACTATTATACACTTTTGTCTTATTGTCTAGGACTCAAGGAAGTGTAAATTGGAATAAATCATTAAATACTTAAGTTCAATTTTGTATTATACTTGACTAAATGGTTGATAAAAGGTTTACCATTTTACAAAACTATTCACATTATATTGAATTTATAATTTATTATAGTAATTCCGTTTACGTATAATGAGCATGGCCGATATTGCTAGTCATGGTGTCGGTGTATAGGCTGTCGGAATTGTGGGGTGTCGGAATAGTGAGCTGTCGGACTTGTGGTGAGTCCCTCCGTGTCGGACTAGTGTGTTGTCGGACTTGTGGGCTGTCGGACTTTTGGGGTGTCGGACTTGTGGGCTGTCGGACTTGTGGGGTGTAGGACTTGTGGGGTGTTAGATTTGTGGGCTGTCGGACGTGTGGGGTGTGGGACTTGTGGGCTGTGGGACTTGTGGGGTGTCAGACTTGTGGGCTGTCGGATTTGTGGGCTGTCGGACTTGTGGGGTGTCGGACTTGTGGGCTGTCGGAATAGTGAGCTATCGGACTTGTGGGGTGTCGGACTTGTGGGCTGTCAGACTTGTGGGGTGTCGGACTTGTGGGCTGTTGGACTTGTGGGCTGTCGGACTTGTGGGCTGTCGGACTTGTGGGGTGTCGGACTTGTGGGCTGTCGGACTTGTGAGCTGTCAGACTTGTGGGGTGTCGGACTTGTGGGATGTCGGACTTGTGGGCTGTCGGACTTGTGGGGTGTCGGACTTGTGGGCTGTCGGACTTGTGGGGTCTCGGACTTGTGGGGTGTTGGACTTGTGGGCTGTCGGACTAGTGGGGTGTCGGAATAGTGAGCTGTCCCATCGTGTCGGACTAGAGGCTATCAGACGTGTTGGGAATGTCGGACTTGTTGGCTGTCGGACTACTGCTACGCACCCGTTTTACTACAAATAAAAGGGATACAAACAAGTGTTGAGTGTGAGCCTGTGGAATCCATGGCAGAAAAACCTCAACACTGTACTAACTATAATCTCCACAATGTAAGTGTGCTAACTGTAAAACAAATACATCATGGTACATCATGCCTTGCTAAAAACATCCAGTGAATTCCTCTGTTAATACAACCAGCCATATCAAAATATGTCAAATTGATATTTAAAAAATTTGGCAATTGTAGTATTATTAATGTGTTCCTATTGGTGATAATTTATGGTAACTTAATCCTGGGATATAAATATTCCAATAAATATCCCAGCTTAAGCCAGGAGAGGGTTGTTAGTGTACTTTAAATGACACGGCGTAAAAACACCAATCAATCTACAGTACTCTTTTCGCATGGCAAATAGATTTTTTTATCAGTCATTTGATGTTTTTCATTGAATCCAATGGGTGAACGGTAGTATTATGTAGATTGTCAACCAGTGGAGGATTTTATTTGTCTTTCCAAAAACAGCTTAGGATAATTTCCTGGGTCAGGGGGGGGGGGGATTATATCCCTCAGTCCATTGGTGTGAGAAAAACCAACGAGAGACAACTAGAAATGAGCTTCCTGATCATCAAGTTGTTAGAGATTCCCATCAGCCAGTAGTGAGAGACTTTCTGTTGCAACACGTTGTCGTATGAGTGAAATAACCTTTAGTGTGATGTAAACCCCAATTCAATGTATATTACAATAGACATCACTAATACAGTCAAAAATAGAACATAATCTTAAACTCAGTAGAAGTGTCTCTTCATCATTGGGTTTTCATTTTTTTATATGAGCTTGACGTCAAATTCAAGGGCATTTCACTTAAATCACAACTGATTGTTCACTTCTCTGTCTGAATTATAAAGGCTGAAACTGTGTAAATTTAGAAACCACTCCTGTATTAGCCAAGGTCAGCCAGTGTCACTCCCTCATATACCCCAAGTTCACTGGGAGATTAGTTTGTTTGTTTGATTGGGGTTTAACGTTGTACTCAAGCGTATTTCACTTATATGTCAGATTGTCCACCCTGCCTTATTACGGTGGAAAACCAAGGGAAAACCTCATTTAAAACCACCATTGCAATTGCCGGAGCCACAACATGTGACTCCCTCAAACCAGATCCGGTGAACGGTCGTTGATTATTTTGTTTGATTGGGGTTTAACGTTGCACTCAAGGGTATTACACTTATATGACGGCGGATTGTCCACTTCACACTGTTCCTTGCCCTATTACGGTGGAAAAACAGGAGTAAACCTCGTAAAAATCACCCCAGCGATTGCCGGAGCCAAATCTTGTCACTCACTCATATACCAGAGGGTCGACAGACGGACTCGATCCCGTGAATGATACACTACGCCACAGCCCGGGGCCCCAAACGGTACATTGAAGCAGGATAAGTAAGTGCACACGCTACCACTAAGCCACAACTGCGGTCCTCACTGTGAGATTGGTTTGTTTGTTTGTTTGATTGGGGTTTAACGTCGTACTCAAGGGTATTTCACTTATATGGCGACGGATTGTCCACTTAACAATGTTTCTGGCCTTATTACGGTGGAACACCAGCACTGTGAGGTTGGTTTGTTTGATTCAGGAAGATTAGTAGTCCAGCACTAACCACTAAGCCAAGGTATATCTTTGACTGGGCGATTTAGAGAATAAATGTAACCTGGGTTATCCCCCTTCATCAACATAACAAATTAACTTCAGGCAAATAATGGCTTGTGGGAGTGGCCTGAAGGGGAACCCCTCTGTGATCTTCATCTCCAACCAAAATATGACCCTGGATCAGCTAACACGCAAATAAACATAAATAATCCGAGGGAAAACGACAAAATGTTTTTATAAAAATTTTATTAGTAAAAGTATTTGAGGGAAAAAAAACAGAACAAATATTACATATACTCTAATGAAAAAAACAAAAAGTAATTTCAACTGTACCAGTTTATTTATATAATAATGTTATTGTGTATATAAAATATAAGTATTGCTGGTTGTTGAGTGGAATGCTGTCATCTGTTATAGGTTAATATGGGCACTATTAACTCAAAGCCAGGCTCAATTACAAATTACCTCGTTGTGTTGGATAAGAACAGAAATATGCTAACATGTTAAGCCATAAGCTAGAAGGTGAGCCAAGAGACTTAGACAGATTTCATTTGAATCGGCTTAAGATGCAAACAACCTGGACTTAAAGATACAAAGTTAGAGTTTTCTGGTCTGCTAGATTTGGCAGTGTTAGACAAAAGACAAGAAAAAGTGGAATAGTAAGATGAGACAACTGCAGTTCAACCGTTCATCACCATTCGAATGAATTCTGAAAACAGAAATAACAGTTTTAAATAATTATTCAGGAAAGAGTTAACAGTTCTGTAGAGCTTTATTCATCATCTGTTAACACTAACACAACTTTAATAGGTTCACATATTCATCATCTGTTAACACTTACACAACTGAGGTTGACTTATGACTTTTGTTTTCTTTATGCTCTTACAAATGTAAAGACAAAATCTGTATTTATCATTAGTTTGAGAGAACGCAGGACTACTTATAGACTCTCACCTTCATAATTGACATTGCCCTCTTTGTCCTCCATACCCTGTACTAATTGGTCAACTTCATCTTCAGTCAGTTTCTCACCTGGAATTACACATCTTAATTACAAACTAGAGAACTACCAAAAACAGAATTTGAAGTAAGCACAAACCCACGAATGTCTACTCTATGTTATATTGGTTTGTTTTGGGTTTTACATAGTACTTAATGTTATTTTATTGATTATAGCAGTAACTGCCCCTGGCATTATTATGTCGTCAAATTACCTATGTATATCGAAATTTCTTAAACCGAAAAAATTCAAAATAGACATATTTGTTTGTTTGTTTGATTGATTGGGGTTTAACGTTCTCATCAAGGATATTTCACACATAGTCATATGATGACGGACTGACAACTTCACACTGTTCCTTGCAAATTTATGATGGAAAACAGAGAGGAAACCTCATAAAAACCATCCTCACAATTTACCAGAGCCACATCATGTGACTCACTCATATACCTAATGGTCGACCTCGCAAACGGTACACCAAAGTAAGATTAGTAAGTGAACATTCTAACCACAAAGCCAGGGCCGCGGCAAATAGACATATAAAGTGAAAATGTCTGAATTCAGTGCATATATGTACACATTTCTAAAATACATGTAATACATATGATATTTTGACAGGAATGATAGGAAAATCCACACAGTATCTGGGGCCCTGCTATTAGTATTCATGCCAAGCATTTAATAGGAAGGATGGTCGCTATCAAGTTTAAACAAATGAAAACAGTTTGTTTGTTTGATTGAGGTTTAACGTCGTACTCCACTTATATTTCACTTATATGAGGACGGATTGTCCACTTCACACTGTTCCGTGCCCTATTATGGTGGAAAACCGAGAGGAATCCTCGTAACCCCCCCTCCCCCGCGATTGCTGGAGCCACATCTTGTGACTCACTCATATACCTGATGGTCGACAGATGGACTCAATCCCGAGAACAGTACATTGAAGTGGTAACCACAACGCCACGGCCGCGGGCCCCAAATGAAAACAGAGATAAGTTTACTTTCAATGAGTGAACAGAGCTTATTATTTTATTAAAGCAGGAGGATCCACAAATAGATTTTGTTTGATTGTGTTAATAGAGTACTTGACCACCCTAGGCATCACTGGGAAATAATGTTACAGGATTTTCACCAGATGCCTAACTCTAGATTTGTTTATTTGATTGGGACTTGAAACGCCTAAGCTCTGGGAGCACCAGGAGCTCTGCCAACAGGCCGATATAAAGTGAACATTAATACATAGATATGTCGTGAATGATAAAATACCTACCCAAGGATGTCAAAAGATGGCGGATCTCAGCTGATCCAATACAACCATTTTGTTCACGATCAAAAACTTTAAACCCTTCAATAAAATCTTCCAGACCCAATGGATTTTTCAGTTTACTAATCGCTTGAAGGATTGGAAGGAACTGTTCAAATGTTATTCTTGTTTCTACAAACAAAAACAGAATAGTTAAGATTGCTACAATAATTTCACCAGATTTATTGCTGATTTCAGTAATGCTGGTTTAGGAAACTGATGAAAGAGAGAAACCACATGTCCTCAACTGTCTATATTACAAGTTTCTATTTTTCAGCTGGTTGCCAAAGATAGAGCAATGCATGGGAGTCAAACCATCAAACTAGCTATGCAGGCATCACCATTGGATGGGCACTTTCAGTGATCAGAAAGGTTACATGGAAATCGTCACCAGACTGTCACTGGCACATCTGAATAATCACACGGGAAATTGCTTTTAACAATTGACAGTTTGAAAAAAATAGCACTCAATTTTACAGCCTTCAACCTCACAACGGATCAGCTTGGTGTTCTGCCTTAGCTCGGAGACCACCAGGGCACTCTCCTATAGCCGGCTCCACTCTACCATACATTCAACTATTGATGATTCAACTTGTCAGGTCTTACCTGGGTCTTTTGGTCCGTATTTCCTGACCTCAGCCTCTGTGGGGTTTTGATTTAAAGCTCTCAGAACATTTCCCAGCTGAGAGGCTTCAATCTTATCATCACCCCTCGTGTCAAACAGATTAAACGTTTCCTGGTACTCTGAAATCCCACAAAACACTCACATATTAAGTCATCTCAGTAAACCAAAAATATCTCATTTACCAATTCATGCTTATGTACAGACTTCAAAATATGTTTTCTGGCAAATCTAAATTTATAGCTTAATGGAATTAATGTAATCATTATTTTAAATCAATTGACACACAGTTTTTTACATTTGATTATACAGACAACTCATTTTTGCTTTTATCCGATATCAAATAACAATGATTTCTAAATTAAATGTAGCAGGATTATTTTATAAAACTGACTTGTTTCTGAAATGTAAAAGAACAAAGATAAAGAGCAACTTAACAATAAGCAGGTTTCCTTCAAAATGGGAAAATTTTATCACAGCTGAAAATTGATTGAGCTACAATGGCTGAAAATTCTTCTTTACATAGTGTTGAATTCTGTTTAGGTTCATACTTTGTTAGCTTGTCTTTTAATTCATCTAAACTGAAAACTACCCCTTCCAAAATGACAGGATAATGGGTCAAAAAGTTAACTACATGCTTCAATAGGGTTGGGGTTTTTTTTTACGTAAATGACATGGAAAAAGGGATATAGGGAGATCCGAGATTAAACCATAAAGTGTCAAGCAACAAGATCCAAGAGACAGCATAGCATCTGTCCTTTAAATGAATTTTTATTTATGCAAATATTGCAAATAATGTTAAATACAGTATTTTTGTGCGACTTTCCAGAACCCAACTATCACAAGCCAAGATCATTATTTTGTTTTATGATTTCTTTTTTAATAATTATTGAATAAAGCATGACACATATTGGAATATAATTGGCCAGATTGTGTTTGCCTGTCACATCCTCTGGTTTTAATATTATCAACAAATAGAACAGAAGTGTAGTGTATATCATTCTATAGTTGCCTTTTTTTTACTACCTGGTTGTTAACATAGTGAGTACTAATTATGGTCAGGTTATTCTGGAATATCTATAACATAAATTCCTAGTATATAATCTACACCAATTATCATCGAATTTGTAGGACAATTAGAGCCCTAGGTCCACCAAGGGCTGTAAACCAGCAAACTGACTTTTAACTAGTTAATTACTCATTATACAGCCTGGTTAAATTTGTTCAGGGTTCAAAACTAAAGCAGCTGTGAAATAGAGTAATTCATATATGATCCATTTACATGGCGTGAGAAGTGTGTGCATTCCTATCATAACTTAAGCCGGTATTCACGGTAAATGATCATGAATGGGAAAGGTGGGGCAGATTGTAACAACAACAACTCACCAGCTATCTGATCATCGGAGATCTTCGACTGAAATAAACAATAAACAGCATATTAGTTTGACACACATACAAAATAAACAACAGATAATCTACGTGCAAACTTCTGGTTAAATTGTTGAAAAAACTTACCATTTTGGAAGTTTACAAAACTGCGAAGTGAAACACTAACTCGTTCGTCTCGAATGTCTATTCAGTCAATCCCGAAGTGATTCATTTCCGGGTTTGTGAAGCCGCGCATGACAGTTAGAGAAAGAATGTTGGCGCTTTATTTGGTTATTTTTAAACCTTCTGACACAACCTGTGTTAGCTTCTGACTTCTTACAGTGGATTTTGAAGTAGGGCTCAATCGTGAATTTAGTAGACTTTCCGACCTATTATAGGTTTAATATCACAATCTAATAATTTATGTAGGCCCTAGGCCCTATCCTTTTATGAGGTAAACATGTTACAGAACCGTTACTAAAATTTCTGTAGGCCATATCGTCCTCTAATTAGGTAAACATGTTACAGAACCTTAAGTCTACAGATACAGTGCGGGTAGTCCTATTTAATAGGCATTCGACGTTTGATATTTATCATTTGGACATTAATTGGCAGAACCCCGACGTCCTATCTTTCGATTCAATTTTCGTAACGGCTTTTTTACCGCGGCAAAACACTTTGCGCACTGTTACTGAAACAAGAACGAATTTACCGATTTACCCACTTGTTTAGCAATCAATTTCCGGCTATTCCCAACATTGTATATTTCGGTTAATTCCTCAATGTTTTAGTCAGAAAATCTTTTACAGTCAAGCTTAGGCCTATAGCCTATATAGTGTCCTTGACATCGCGAATGCCGATAGTTGAAGTGGCCGGGGTGGAATTTACCGAAAAATACAATGAACATTGGGGATAGAAATTGATTGCTAAACACGTTGATTTCACTGCCTGGCAGTTTAAAGTGAGTAGGCCTATATAAATCGCTAAATTCGTTCTCTACTTTTGTTTTAACGGTGCACAAAGTGTTTTGCGCAAATCCGTTAAATACGTAGGGCCTATTAATGAGGTATTGTTAATGTCCAAATGATAAATATCAAACGTCGACGGCTTATTTAATAGGACCACAGTGCGGGGCGGAAGGGAGTAGGCCTAACCTGAACCCGTATTTCTTTATTTTTTAACAAGGCTAATGTGCTATTTCAAGTATCGTATGGCATATTAAATGTGTCCGGAAATCCGAATATCAGTAGGCCCTAACTATATTAAATATTATAGGACAGAGCTTATTGAATCCATAATAGCCGATAATAGATTTCCCGTCTTTAGCACGCGAATGCGACATGTAAGCCTAAATAGTTTCTCATTTGGACAAAAATTTGACATGACATATATACTTACTCTTACTCATCTCATTAGATGCTCGGCCAACTGAATTATCATCAAAATGTGAAAAGTATTTCTCTTGAAATTCAAACTTTTATTACTGGACCAACTCCACTCCACCTATAGTTCATTGGGTGCATAGCCCAATAACAGGAAATCAATATTGTATGTATTTGGCTATGTTCACAAAGCTACAAACACCAGAGGAAAACCAGTCATTTGACACAATGAAAAATAAACGCATTATTATCGCACGGATTTCGGATTGACACAACAAAACGAAAACGCAACTATATAGGCCTTTATGTGCGGGTTGTTTCGCAGGACAGACGAATCCGAAAAAATCCCTGTCGTATATACGCAAGTATGTGCTCCGTGCTTAACGTATAGCATTGGGGCGTTATTGGTTTGCACTGCGACATCATTGCCTGGGCGAGTTTACCAATGTTAAAGCATACAGGAATGAAACGTGTCGTGCAGCGCCAGTGTGAACAACACCCAAGCGACCCGACGTCGCACCGCGTCTGGTGTGAATATAGCCATTTACGATAAGAAATTAAGAATATTTGTCTTACGTACTCAGTCTCATCTATTGCAATCGGAGGTCGTTCTGAGACAGGATAGCATTTTATTCCTAAACTTCATTTTTTGACCAGTTTGATGTACATGTTCGAATGGGGTTGCTTAATAATGTATTTATTAGTCCTATAAAAAGGTCGCCGACGTTTGAGTATATGTATTATATTCACAATATAGTCGTGGACCCATGTCGAGCTATGTGATATAGGATGTATCTGCATGCGTATCAAAAGTAACTTTTAACCTCTTTTCACCTTTGTAGTCGCGTGGGTGCCAACCAACGTCTGGGACAAGACGTTCATAATAGGCTATCTAAAGGCCTTTCGCCCCACAGTGCATGCATGGTCAATGCTGACGTTTCGCCCCACAGTGCATGCATGGTCAATGCTGACGTTTCGCCCCACAGTGCGTGGTCAATGCTGACGTTTCGCCCCACAGTACGTGGTCAATGCTGACGTTTCGCCCCACCAGGAGCCCATGGCCAACAGATACCCTAGAGCCCTCCGCCACAAAATAATGCTGTTTTCAATTTGCAAATTTGATTATTAACGATAACAGAAGGCGTTTTTCTTAACGCGTGCGTATTGTCCCGTTTTTAATTAAAATCCACCCTTATTTACAAAACAGATGTGTTCGACTAGAAATAAACCCTGCTTTAGTTAATTTAATGAATCTCAACAAAGAAATTGATGTAATCATCAATGGTATCCCACGAACAGTCGTAGCATTTACTCGATGCATATACTGATCTTACCAGTTTTGTTTACATTGATTGGTTTTTTAAAACGGATGGAAATTTTAACATATCCAAGGTATTCAAACTTTTCTGGACGATTTAAATGACAATAAAACTGTTGACCTACAGGAGGTTATTGTTGCTGTAACAGAACGTATTTATGGACTAGACAATACATTGCATGCTTGCATAATTCTTCTATATATATACTAGGCCCTTATGTTCTAGAACATAAGATGATTTATCGATTTTAATTGATCTACATCCCTGTGCCAGTGTGATTGCTTTTAGAAATATTCTAGGGCATGGGAACTCTGGTTAGCACGCTGTATTTAAATAAGGCAGACGTGAACGACCCGTCCTCATATATATTCCCCTCGTAGTGAAATAAAATTTTACTTTAATGTCACGAAATAAAGTAGTACTTAAGACTAATATTGCTATGTTTTACAAAAACTCAAAGAAAATGAAATATACGTTTTGGGATGCCGTTGATTGCGGCGGATCAATTCCAAACATCTGACATGGATGGACATATAGGTGGGACATAGAGCTAAGACCTGGGATTACAATATACATACATATTTATATATATTTGTAAAAGCAATCACACTGGCACAGGGATGTAGATCAATTAAAATCGATAAATCATCGTATGTTCTAAATAACTCCCACCGACAAGTTTCTTAATAAACCTTAATCTCGAGCAGTGTTATGGGTAACTATAGACATTTCGAGAGAAGGTAGTGACCAATAATATATATGGTGTATAAAATATAGTTTAAAATATAGCTATAACAAGATTTTCGGAATGGGTTATGAATACATCAGTCTACAAATTAGTATTTCAGAGATTAACCGATGAATATGTATGATATCAGAAGTCCATTAACTAGAAGTGTGAAACGCCCATATGAGTAGCGCGTACGGCATTGTTTCCAAAATCGGCCTATTCAACTACTTGTCAGCCCTCATGTGGCGAACCATCAGGGGAGTTAATTCTAGAATTGAATCGAAGGCTTGATCGCACAGTCGATTTGACCTGGCTCTGCC
>JAVFBX010221343.1:0-11351 GCA_034783855.1 Mopalia kennerleyi | reverse complement strand
CTGAAATTCATTAACCATAAACAATCGTCTTGAAATGACGTAAAACGAAAATGAAAGTCTGAAATTCATTAACCATAAACAATCGTCTTGAAATGACGTAAAACGAAAATGAAAGTCTGAAATTCATTAACCATAAACAATCGTCTTGAAATGACGTAAAACGAAAATGAAAGTCTGAAATTCATTAACCATAAACAATCGTCTTGAAATGACGTAAAACGAAAATGAAAGTCTGAAATTCATTAACCATATTCTTGAAATTATATAATGCCAATGTCAAAGTCTTAAATTCATAAACAATCTTCTTGAAATGACATAAAACAAAATCCAAAATCTTAAATTCATCAGCAATGTTCTTCAAATCACATACAGCAAAAGCCAAAGTATTCACTTCTTAAACCATATTCTAGAAATTATATAATGCCAAAGCCAAACTCCTAAATTCATATTCTAGAAAGTATATAATGCCAAAGCCAAACTCCTAAATGTATAAACTATCTTCTTGAAATCAAATAAAACAAAAGTCAAAATCTTAAATTCATAAACCATATAGAAAGCATATTCTAGAAATGATATAATACCGAAGCCAAAGCCTTCTTTTCATACACCATTTTCTAGAAAGGATATGAAACAAAAACCAAAGTCTGGGTACTTACTCTGAAGGCCTCCTGAGCCCAGACCTTGAAGGATTGTTCCTGGCCACACAATTCATCCCCTTCCATCATCACATGGATTCTCTCCCCTCCCAGCCGGGCCATGATGTTGTCCATGTAGTGAGCGAAAGCACAGAAGTTCGGGTAAGCACCAGACCCAAGGCCGAATACAGAATACCTGGGAGAGATGGGGACTTCATTTCAGTTTTTGTATCTCAATAATGAACACATTTAGCTCTTTGACTACGGAATTTAGGCATAGTGAGATTTAAACTAAGCAAGACAGCAAAACAATTGCAAAAAAAAATCTAATCAAATAAAAGTATCTAAACACAAAAAACTGAAAGTTTTTTTTATCATATACATATACCCTTTCTTATGTAGATTCAGAATGAGCTAAGGTAACAATTGAGTCAATTCTAAGTCGAATGTATCGCTATTTTGCAGATTTAAAGGGCACGAAAAGACACAATAATTGCAAAATAATCTAATCAAATAATAGTATCTAAACACATAAAAACTGAAATGTGTCTTTAGTAAGTATTTACCCTTTCTTGTGAAGATTCAGAATGAGCTAATGTGACGTTTGAGTCAGTTGGGGTCATGCTAATGTATCGCTATTTGTTTAAAAATGTGGACCATGAACTTTACCTCATAACGTTCTCGAGGTTGCATAAATTCGGTAATCTCTTAGAATATCATTTAAGAATTTTTTCACTATTATAGTTGAAAATTGTCTTCATGGCATTTATTTTATGTGTGCTTTTTCTCGAATTTGTTTAAATCACTGCACATGTGCTATTTGATGTCTTACATTCTTTTTTAAAATGATTTCCCAGAATCGAAAGAAATTTTATCGGGATCAAACGACGTGTGGGAAACTGCTGTTTTCCATCAACGTTTAGAGATTGTCCTAGACCCAAGGCATCTTCTGTAAGTCAGAATTATCTGTGGCAAACAGGAATGGGTGTGATATCTGCGGTTGTGTGAGCTTTCTAAGGGGCAAAAGCTGTTGGGTTGACTTTGAGCGGACTGGAGTATGTGGGTTACTGAGGGTAATCAAGCACATCTTATAACTGAAGTGTTCAACATTACACCAATATCAAACTCCCATGAAACTAATGGTGGACATGAGTAATTACCAGGGTTATTAAAAATATCTTCTAACTGAATTGTTCAACAATACATCCAGGCCAAACTCTTATGAAACTTTAATGGTGGACATGAGTTAGTTCTGAGGGTAATCAAAAACATCTTCTAACTGAGTGATTCAACAATACACCAAGACCAAAACCCCCATGAAATTTTATATTTCCAGTGTTATGAATGATCGCTAATACCTTACGTTCACCAGGGGTCCCACACATTCTTGAAGACTGTTCACGGCGTAAGTTGGAGGGGCGGATTTGGAACGTGCGAATACGGAGCGTCTAAGACTGATCAGTTTGGCAAAAGAAAGACATCGGTGGAATTAGCAATGGGTGCCGTCCATGCTTCAACAGCACCAACAGAAAGGCGTCAAGTTGAGGTGAACAACAAACCGACCAGTGGGGGAATTTAGGTGGAATAAAGGCGGGACAGGCACAGGGTGTCAATGGTGGTAGGCAATACGGACACTGATTAGAAGACAAACCACTGTTTAAAATGTAATAATCTGCAATTGTAATACCGAAATTGGCTACATACGTCTTGACGTTCAGTTATAAGTACGTTTTGAAGTTTCGTACAACCGATTTTGCTTCACAAAGCAGGTGATTTTGAAAGTATTATATGTACATTTTAACACAGTGGCCTTGTCAAATAGAGGCACATGACGTGGTTCGATTGAATCTGAGGAGTTGTGAATATGCGGCTTCAATTTTGAATGCATGGGGAATGTCAGTATGCAACCAACAAATTGGTGAAACAATACTCATCCGTGATGTCATAAATAATACTGTATCAGAAACATAGAAAGTGGGCTCATAGCAATACGTTCTCTTAAGAATCGTGAAGGCACGTGACAGGAAATGGTTACTGTACAATATCAAACGGTAACGCCAGATTGAAACATGGTCAAGGGGAAAAGAGACAACAATACTGAACAACGCAAAATCGAAAGAAACAAAGTAGGCAAAATTCGTATATTATTTAAAACAGTAAATCAATGATGTCAGAAAGTAAGTTCTTAATTTAACAAGAGAGTACAACAAATTGTTTTACGAAAAAGCCAAAAGGACTGGCATTTTTCATTGGATGTTTTGGAGCGTATATTTTTTCCTGGTCTTTTACATAATGTAACATAACTTATCAAATTACCCTTACGTTACTAAATTAAAGGTCCTATTTATGCTATCAGCTACGGAGGAACTTTATTTTTCCAACAGAACATTTGTATATAACACTTCACATTATGGCTGTGTTGTTGTTGTTAACTCTTGGAAAGAACAATACTCGTTAAGAGTTTGTCATTCTCACATTTAATTAATTTCTTATCTCAAAATATAGTATTTTTGTTACTAATATCTGTGTTTTTTTTATTGCTTCTTGCGTCTTTGTCCAAGTTGCCCTGGCAGAGATTTTTCAATACACGTCTCTGTCGTCTGGCTGTTTAAGTGCAGTTGTTTGAAGAGTAGCAAGGCTGTCTTCACTTAGGAAATTACTTTCCAACATTATGGAAACGCTTCACATTTGGTTGTGCTAGTTTCAATTATTGTTAAATAATTGAAATACCTTTAAACACAGCACACAGCACCAATCAATCAATCAATTTTTATATTCCTTTTATATATTTCCAAGTCTTGCCTCATCTATTTGTCTTCTATCCTCATTGACAGTATTGTCTCTTTTTAAACAATATTGCATAAGTTTGTATTTGGCCCACTTGTCTTAATCCCATCTATACTCATGGAGGCAAGCAACTTGAATTTTTCTACAATAAAAGATATACTTATGTATATGAGTGTTATTTTCTCTAAGAATCATCTCACCTGACGTTGCCTAGGGGTCCCGTCTCAAAGGTCAGGTTATCCTCAGAGGAAGATACTTTAGTCCCTGATCTCTCGGGTTCAGACGAGGCACTCATGCGAATGTAGGATGTGGATCGGAACTCTCCGCTGTAATTAACATTTTGTAATTATTTACACGAAGCAATGAAAGGAATGTATAAAATCCCCTTGAAAAAAATCTGGATTTTGTTTAACGAATACGTACAATTACTATTGCATTTTTACGGCCACAATATTGTTGATGGAGAGTTCTGTCCCATTAATCCATCTATATACAATTATTGGAGAAGAAAACTCTTCAGTTTTATATTTCCGTTGTATTGATAGATATAAAAAGTAAAAAAATAAAAAATCTTAGACCGGCTAACAATTGCAATGAGCCCTCTTTATCATGAAAATCAAATAAATTACATATTTTGCTTTTAGAAAGGCGAGGCAACAAGGCAAAACGATGCACCACCAGTCCTCCTAGGGGCTTATATTGTTCTTTACTCAGCAACTTTCTCTTAACCTAGTGTTTCCAGAAAACCAAACATCTTTGCTACTTACTCAGCCGATCCCCCTGGGTGTTTCATGGCGTACAGCGCTTTAGCAAACCTCTGAAAACAAATGTAAAATAATTTTATAAAATCACTCGCACCTGGAATAACTAAGTTGGTTTCGGGAACTTGCAGTCATCATTTGTTCTTGTTAAAATATATATATTTGTTAGAGCGCTGGCCTCGCTAACCAGAGATCCGAGTTCGAATCTCGGTCCACCCTTACAAAAAGATTTTGGAAAAGATCCTATAGGATTTTGGAAAGATCCTATAGGATTTTGGACAAGATCCTATGGGATTTTGGACAAGATCCTATAGGATTTTGACAAGATCTTATAAGATTTTGGACAAGATCCTATAAGGTTTTTCTATGGAATCCTATGGGATTTTATAGGAATTCTGTAAGATTTTTCTGTAAGAGGAGGCAAGCAGATTGTTTTTCTCTACAATAAAACTATATTTGTTCGAAATTTTGTTTATAATAACAACAAGGTGAATAGGTCGTTGGGCCATGTGAATGGAATCTAGAAAATGTTCGAATAATAATGATACGGTATAAATACCTCTCCATTCTCTGGTGGGTCCCCATTACCAAAAGTACTTGTTACAACAAGAACCAAACCCTCGTGCTCTAGATCAATGACGTCATAATCTTCCATACACACTACCTGTAACAGTCACATGTAATTCGTAAGTATGATTATGATATAGTTCCACTATTGAGAATTTCGCGAACAACTAAAATGAAACCATCAGAATCATTTTACGGTGAATCAATAGGGTCTAAAATATCCGTTTATATCCCCTGAAAAGGCAACCGAAATATAAACACTTAACATTTTTAACAGCTTAATATTTAACTGCCTATCGCTAAATTTGTTCGTTTGTTTGACTGGGGTTTAACGCCGTAACTAAAGTTATTTCCCTCATATGACGACGTGCCAGCCTAACACGTGATGACAACAGAGTGACCTCCCTTGCCAAATTGAGATCACCAGGGCAGCACCATAATGATACTGAAGTCCCTAAAACGAGAGAACAACACTAACCCTGGCATCGAAGGCGTGCTTGAAGATTTCGCAGAGTGTTTTGGCATAGCGTTCTGATTTCCCCGTCTCTGTAGCATACAGTATCGTACATTTCACCCTCCTCGCCAAAGCTTTTCCCATCAGCTTTGCGGAGAACTTTACAGCCCTAAAATGGGAGAAGAACACATAAATTTGGCCGTGCTTATGTGTTGACACCGTGATAATGCACACCTCATTATCTGAACAAACAATGAATAAATTAGAGCAAGATTATCGAGCTTATATTAAACATTTTTAAAAGTTCATTTAACAGTTACAAAAAAAAACTATCCCTCAGCAGATATACAATACAGTTTCTTTATGCTCGGTAAAATTCAATATCTGGCTCACAGAGGCGGCTTTGTGAAATAAACCAGCTTGTTAATAAAGCGTTCAGACAACAGTTATAAAAAAAAGTATAAAATAATAAAGTCGTCTTAAATTTTGGCACCGAAAAACAGCTTAATATTTAACCCTGAATCATTGGTTTATTCCTAAATATCGCACCTTTTTTTTTTGTTGCAAAATACTGATTTGATAATTAATAATTGTTGAAATTAATAAAAACTGATATACAATGAGCTGATATAGAACGCAAAAAATGTATTGAACATACCTTGCAAGCTCTCGAAACCCAAACTTTCTCTTCGGCCTATCCAAAGATTTTCCTTTCCCGCGATCTTTCTTCCACACGTGGGACTTCCATGGATCTTCCTGAATGTAAAAGAGGACGAGTTATACCCCCTCAATTCTCAGAGCAAGCACGTGACCAAATACAGATTTTATTTTGTTTATTTGTCGCTTTCTTTCATATTTATTTAAGTTCATAATTGTCAACAAGAGGTTGAGACCTTTTAGACGTCATTTGGTGAAAAGCAGTTACTAATATTTGTTTATATTTGGTCGGTTGTAGCGAAACTTATCTTTGAATGTCTGTCACGCTTTGGATTTGAACAAGTGTTTGTCACGCAAAGATTGCTGTTCTGAGAAACAATCAAGACTTTTTTCAATTAAATGCGGTAGTACTCAAGGCAATCTACTATCACCCTATCTTTTTATTTTATGCGCAGACATTTTCGCTTTTCAAACAAATCCAACAAAGGCATTAGCAGGTGCACGATTGGCTTTTCTCGCACTTTCTCGCGTAACTTGTCATGTACAGGCAGTCAGCCAACGTGTTACCTTTACTTCACGTGATGTTTTGTCTAGAATAAATCATAATTAAGCCAATAGTGCACTTTGATGGACGTTAACTGTTTTTAATAACAAATAGTATGCAGACTCCATATCATTTATTTCTAGGTTGTTGTGCAAAAACCTATGAAAGATATTTATACCTAAACATTAATTTTGAACTGATGTCAGTCGGCAGATTGAAATGGAATGGCTCACAATTTACCAAACTGAGTTTTTACATTTCTTACAAGAAATCAGATTTAACATATACTCCTCGAATATATCTCAGATCGACTGAAGTTCTCCCAGAGAGGTAAACTGTTATAGATTCAATTGAGGTACCTTAGGCTTTTAACTTCGAATTTTCAAGTTCAAACCATATGTCAATTGGGGACCACGTGAGAATATTAACAGACCCAATAAACAAACTAAATGTTTGAAGTATGTGCGAACCGGTATATACTTCATGTAAACAGAAATCTAGTACATTTTGGAAATTTCAATGTACGGAATTTGACTGACCGGTGCCTATAGGTTAAGAGAGTTTGGCATGCAAATCTCACATCCATTCGGGATCTCGTCATACAAGAACGACATACCTGGTATTCATAAGAGGGTTTCATGTTGTAATTCAGCATCTCTTGGTGAAAGACAGGGAGGATACTCCCGCTCATAGGGGGCACCACCCATACCCAGTCGGCCGGGCAACCGCCGCGCAGGCGCTGTTCATTCTCCAAATGTTTGATGAAGGAATCAGAGGCAGCATGGTGGTCTGTGATTGTAACATTAGCTTGCTGCAAGAGAAATCAATTGGTTCTGTTATTTTGCAATAAAAACTTCCTCATAATAAAATGTTTACATGATTTCTGACAAAGTCGATGGATGAATGTACAAGGGTTATGTAACTCCGAAGTAGGGGACTCATTTTGACTTCAATATGTCGGCGATTTCTTTTGCCATTATCACGATGGCAGGATGATTTTTCCTGATGATGGCAAAATAATTCACCGAAATACAGAAGTCAAAATGAGTCACAATGACACTTCTCTTGTACTACTTAAAACTTATCAGTGAAAACCACGGATTCAATTGACTTATTTTCATAGTTTTGGTTTATTGGTTTGCTTGATTCATTTATTCATTTGGGTGTCACGCTGTGCTTAAACTTGGTTCAGTTATACAACCTTATGCCATCACTGAGTGGAGAAGGAACCACTCAAGGGTCACTGGCGTCAAACACGATACGATAGGCCAATCGCAAAACGCAAATAAACACCACAACCAATCAGCTTCAACGTGGCCGTTAGCTGTGTTAGTACATCCAACCATTAGGCTTACTTAATTAGGCTAACTATAAGTTACGGAGTTAGCCGCAAAGGTATCTATTCAAACTGACCGAATCGCAGGGGTGACTATTAAAAAAACAATCTCTACAAGGCCCGGACATGACGTTAAGAGTAAAGTTCCGTCTTTTTTCTGGGGAGTATTAGGAAGGAGCTTCCTGTTGACCTGGTGCTTTCAGAGCTAAGGTGCAACATGGAGCACGTTTCCGGTGTTTTTCACTAGCATGCATGCGAAAAGAGTCCAAAGACGTGAAGCAGATTTTTTGCTGTTAGTAGTAAACACACCCTCTCATTTGTGGTCAGTAAATTTTAGATTGTTTCCAGCCATATATGTAAGTCAATGTGGAAGAACAAGTCAAGTCCCAAACTTTGCCTATATATTTCCAGGAATATTATGAACAGACTACTAAGTACCAAACCTGGCCTAGATATATCGAAGAATATGGAAACAGGCTAGCAAATAATACACTCTGTCAAGCTACAACCAGGAATATTGTGAAAAGGTTAGAGAGTAGCAAAGCTTGTCAAGATATATCAACAAATATTGCGAACAGGCTAGCAAGTTCCTAACGTTGTCTGGATATATCCAGGAATATTGCGAACAGATTATCAAGTACCAAACATTGTCCAGATATATCGAGAAATATTGTGAACAGGCCAGCAAGGTCCAAACTTTGTCCAGATATATCGAGGAATATTGTGAACAGGCCAGCAAGGTCCAAACTTTGTCTTGATATATCGAGGAATATTGTGAACAGGCCAGCAAGGTCCAAACTTTGTCTAGATATATCGATGAATATTGCGAACAGACAAGCAAGGTCTAAACTGTGTTTAGATATATTGAGGAATATTGTGAACAGGCCAGCTAGGTCCAAACTTTGTCTAAATATATCTAGGAATATTGCGAATAGGCCAACAATGTCCAAACTTTGTCCAGATATAATATCGAGGAATATTGCGAACAGGCCAACAAGGTCCAAACTTTGTCAAGATATATCGAGAAATATTGCAAACAGGCCAGCAAGGTCCAAACTTTGTCTAGATATATCGAGGAATATTGCGAACAGACAAGCAAGGTCCAAACTTTGTCTTGATATATCGAGGAGTATTGCGAACAGGCCAGCAAGATCCAAACTTTGTCAAGATATATCGAGGAATATCGCTAACAGGCCCGCAAGGTCCAACCTTTGTCAAGATATATTGAGGAATATTGTGAACAGGCCAGCAAGGTCCAAACTTGGCCTTAATTAAAATTACACCGTTTTACCTGGAATGTATATAATACGGCGATGTTCACTTCTACCAGAACCAGATCTTTCCACAGTGAGGAACTTTTCCGGGTATCTAAACCCATTTTCTCACCAACTTTCTGCAAAACACAAAATACTTCAAATAGTTAAAAGTTTTTTTTTCTAAAACCGCAACTGACTATATAAATAAAAAACAAATCAAGTGACCAAGCGAATCAGTGATAACGAAAAGGCGTGCTCATACAGTTATATAAAAATCAGAATATTTTAATATTTAAAAAAAAATAATAGACCGAAAAAGAGGATCGAAAAAAGTACAAAGAGATCATGGACCTACCTCCAGTATGTTATATCGGTGTACATCACAGAGGTCCCGGGCCCCTATCTCAGTGCCCATATACCAACCATTAAAAGGACATGCTGTGAACTCAAGGCCCCCACAGTCAAAGAGCATGCCAGAGACAGCCGGCAGACAATACCATCTCAGGCCCATCTCAGCAAACCAGGGGAATCTAAAGATAGTATTGGCACAACAAGAATGCTTAAAGTCTTCAGAAAGGCGTAACAGTGAGTCAGGGCTAAAATAGTATTGGCCCAACAATTTTTTAAAGCCTTGAGAAAGACGTAATAGTAAATGTTAACATGATACAAACTGATTATTATGGCGGACTGATTAAGAAGCAAGCGTTTTATGGTTTTTGCTCGATATTCGTTATAGGGTAACTGTTTTCAGTGATGGTGATTACATTAAACACACATCGAAGAGAAAATTGTATTGACATTTTTATAACCTGTGCCATATTGCCAATGATCATTTGCCTCTGTGGTAGCATTAACTAAATAATGTCAAGGTTTTTAAAAATATTTTATTATTATTAGTCACAGAACAGCACCACACCATCTAACATCCACATCCGCCCGATCGTTGTTGAGAAGACAAATACCTTAAGAATTATGTGTGAAAGAACGTAATAAAAGAAACTTGCCTACTTTTATCTACAAATGACTACATACTCCAAACAAAATTTTGCTATGTAAATATGTACGCTATATTTCAAGTCGCAAATATTCTTTTCGTACAAGAAATAAACGTAAATGTTCTGACTGAAAGGAATACCTTTGATTAACGGATAACTTACTTGGGATGTTTAAAATGAGCCTCGAGGATCAAATCACGTGGAATCTCGAACATTTCGGGATCATGGCCATTAGCAGACAAGACCAATGGAAGTATATCAAACATGCCATCTTGACCTTTCCAGCCCATTTTTTGACAGATCTGTAGAAACAAATTCGTACAACAATTGTTCCTTAGATACATATATCTAGACAAATTTATTCCTTTTTTATCTATGTATTTATCAAAATATCAATACCTACAGTCGTGTACATTATTATTAATTGATGACATCATTAGATTGTGCTTGTTTTCTGGTTTATGGATTGAAATGAAATTCATGACAACTTCAACCCAAACAAAAGCCTCAGAATAAATAGATTTCAGTTTAATACAGCCATGAGATATTTGTTTCATATCTCCACACGTGGGATACAGCTTTTCCACGCTCTGATTGGTCACTATTTTACAACTTGCAAATGGCGTCTGCACAGTTCGAAATGACCAGGGCTGACCTGAAATTTTGGCGATAGCATCACAGATCAGTTACACACATGAACCCTTGACATCCATCGACGTGTTCGTCTAATAAAATCATCATCTACTTTTTGACAGAGGATTTAACTAAATTACTCCCCTCGTTTCATAAATTTGATATCTCCGGGTCACTTATTAGAGATCCGCTATTGACTTTTGTTTGGAATACTATAAGATCCTATATTATTTTATATTTGTCCTATAGGATGTCAAAAATCCTATAGAATCCTATAGGATTTTTATGTAAGGGAAGCAGTGTCAAACATATAGATATATTGCACTTACTAAGTATCACTGGAGGAAACACGGCGAAACGCTTCCCATTTTGTAGTCGAGTTGGTGTCTAAATCTTAATAGCGAAGCCATTTTGTCTTTGGTGATTATCATCGAGTATATATATGTGGTTGTATTATTTTCAACCAATTCGCGGAGGTGTTTCGCCACATTTTACCAGATCTATGACAGATTTGACCAAACTTCTCCTGTTCGAGGAGGGGAGAATGTTAATGTTAACTGTGATATACATTCTCACCTACTCGCACAGGAGAGGTTTGTTGAAACTTTGCTACCTTTATGAAAAAGGTCACGACATGTCAGGTGGCAAATAAACAACTTTATCTTGTATGGAATTACCAAACATTATCTAATTTGTTATGGCACTCAATTAAGGGGGGGGGGGGGG
>JAVFBX010221332.1:0-11352 GCA_034783855.1 Mopalia kennerleyi | reverse complement strand
GACAACTAATTTTCAGGTTCAAAAGTTCTCACCAGATTCTACATACAGCGATTATGGTTCGAAAAAAATGTTGAACATTATGTACTATAGGATTAACTTTTATGCAATAAATTCAACTATTTTCAGTTTGACTTCATTATTGAAGTGGGTTTTATACAAAATTATAATAAACAAAATTTATAAAAAAAAAATAAAATTTTTTTTTTTTATTTTTATTTTTTAAAAATTTCTCACCAGACCATAAGATGTAAGATTTCACGCGACGCATGGTCACATGATTTTCCAGGCGTGGTGAGACATTGACTTCGTCAAACACAGAATATGTATTTTGAAGCTTTCAAATATATGTATTACTATTATTGCAATAAATATAAGTTATTATTTGCATATGTTGAAGAAAAGTTCTGCCATTAGAAAGTATACAGCACCGCATACCTGTTAGTATTTGTGGAAGCAGACTAGCTAATAAGTTTGATAAACCGTTGAATCACTAAACAAGACAACAGTTCACAACAGGTTTAATTGTTACACCTCTAGTGTCTTCCGTTCTGTCTTTGCGGTTTTGTTATAGGTTTATAATGTACAGTAAAGACAAAAAACTAATTGATGTTGATGCAAAATATCATTGTACTACATTACATGTAGTACTACATGTATGATATGTCAAACCGTGAAAAGGTGAGATTGGGTTGATCTTGTTTCTGTTTGTTGAAGGACTCCAGTGAATACCTTGTACAAGTATGCCTTAAGTATACTGCATTATGCTGGTTGTGGCAAAATTAAGAGAATTCTTTAAGAAAATCGATTAGACTTTTATTGTTGTTTTGTTGAATGTACCGTGAAAGGCTTCACACTTTAAATGTTTTTTACCATGATTAGTGATATGGGAGCGAAACCCCCCATGTTAAGCCCCACACAAATTCTCTAGTATTCTCATCCTGTATTTTTGTCTGTACATGTATATATTGTAAATCTCTGTTAACAAGATGGTTGGTTAGGCATCATACATGCTTCACATACATGTATATACTGAGCTAATGTTCTAAATATACCAAGGCGGAATATTGGGGCTGTAGACAGAAGTCATTTCCTGAGGTTCTTCTTGTTTTCCTGATTTCTCTCCTTCTATTTGCTTGTTAGTTCCTTGTGACATAGCCTGTGTGTGTGCCGGGATTTGTGGAACACCTCTGAGCCCACAGTTATTTGATCAGCTGATTATGTTGTGAGAGGTCATTTTAAACTTACTTTGTGACAGGCCATGTCTAGAGAAGACTCTAACCACTGTGTCACCATGTCCTGCTTAATCAGGGACAGTTTGTTTTAGAGGACTTACTAGGTTTATACTTGTCAACATTTTACTGCATTTCTGTAAAGACCCGCTGACGATTCTCTGTGTATACTACATTTTGAGAATTTAATGAATCGGCTTCTGGAAGATTGTGGGTGATTGAATTGATGATTGTATTTCTTATAAGACACCTCCCCTAAGGATTGACTTAATACACTACTGTATGATTGGTAGTCAGCACACAGAAAATGTCTCGTGTTAAATACATTGAGATTTGTACTTGTGGTAAGTAGATGATCTTGTATGTGTAATATTGTCTAAACACGATTGTCACAATTGTACAGGGTGTGACATTCATGGAAGCAATGAAGACATTGGGCGTCGTCACCCAGACTGACGATCTCGCTGCCCTGTAAAATCATCAGCTACTTGAGTCAACCATTTGCTGTGCCCCTTTCCTGAAGTGCTGTCCTCCTTGATTAGTGTATTTAAAAAGAGTCATATAGTTAAAAACTAAACTTCTGGAACAAATAAAAACTATGACAGGGTGTCGAAACCAAGTAATGTTTGCATGTGCTGTTAAAATATTGCCTTGGCGCCCCTTCCTCTATTTCAGTCGGTAAAAAAACCCCAGGGCTCCTTATGCTGTGAATTTCATACCCTGCAATTGTTCTTTTTTTATGGAAGCAATGAGAATAGTTGTATTTCCTTTTTTAATACGATGTATAGTGCCTGAGTAGTTGGCAACACCAGATTAAATCACTTTAGCTGATTAAAGATAAACATTGAACATGACTTCATGTGGATTCGATTTAATTTAGGGCATCTATAACAACAGGCCCCTGGACATTAAATATTAATACCAGCTAAATTGACCTTAATTAGACAATTTGTGATATATGTGAGTGTTTTCTGGATCTGTTGGCAGCTGCTCTTAAGGTTGAATACTGGAATAGAGTTTACTCTGCCAATTTGCTCCCTGACCACTCTGCGTCTTTCTCTGACACATGGTGTTGTCACCTGAATCCTCTTGTGATTTCCTAGTCAGTTTTATTCCCCTGTAATTCCTAACATCTGTTTATCACAGGTATGTTGGTCAGAGAGCTAAGAATAAAGTGTTACCTCTCGATCTAATATCACTGATTCACTTGCCATTTAGAGAGCAATACATGTGCTCTAGGATTCTCCAGGAATAGTTGATGCCGTTTCTATTAACAAAACATCATTTTTAGTTTCCATTGAAATTGTCCGGTAACTCAGTGATGTGTAATGTGTCTGTCTGGCTGGGGGTCAGAGTATTACACATTCCTAAGCTGTGTATGACCCATTGACCCTGCAGCATTATTTGTGCTTTCTAACTACATGTAATACCCATTCTCACCAGTATTACTGGGTTATTTAGTTGGATTATGAATGGTATTGAACAGTCTATATTATAATCCACTGTTACATGTAGGTGACTAGGTAAGGCTATAACAGGAGGGTCATGAGTGGTGGGTACCTGTAGTCTGTAGACAACATTAATAAATTCCCCTACATCTCCAGCCTCCACATCAGTCACATGGCTGGTCTATTTCAGGTCAGCTAGTTGGCTACATGTGTTCACAGCGCACTTCAGGAATGTGCTGATGTAGAGGCAGCTAATATTGGGCCAGCGCTGATCCTATTTCTGGGTACACCATCCTTACTCGACTGTTACCCTAGTCTACTATGGATGCCCTAACGTTCACTGTATGAATGAAACGGGAGAGAGCTGAATGAGCCATTAGCTGTCAGTGTAGGCAGGATAATAAGACTGGTGTGTTACTGGAGTGGAATAATCTGTGATCAATCCTTCCTGGGTGGGTAATGTTAGCTATACAAGCCTAAAAGACTTGGTATTAATTTATGTAGATAATGTTCTCTTATTGCTATGTACAGTCACATACAGATTATATGTTATTGGGGATGATTGAAAGTTATTGTGATGGTTTAAACTCCGCACAGACAAAGGTCCTGTTGTGTTGTTACATGAGTGATTGTATATAGTTCTTACACATGAGTGATTGTATATTGTACGTACAAATGAGTAATGGTTAAATCATCAAATATTTTTCACCTTCAGATTGTGTTGATTAATTAACCTTTAAGTCTTAATCTGCTCTTTGTCATTAAGATCAGAAGGTTAAAAGAAGCAGGTAATGTCTTGAAGGTATTTGTCTGGATTTCAGTTTATTTTGATTAAACAAAATGCTGATATGTGGCAGGTTGTAGAGAAGTGCATTACGCCTGTGACTGCTGGCTGTGTAGAGAATAACCTACAGTACATGTATTCTGGGATAACCCTGGCATTGTCGACTATTCCTACATTATTGATGAGTACATGTACTGTATTGTATTGAATACATGCGGCGATGATGCACTATACATTTTAGGCATTTACATGTATGAACCATGTGTTGTTAGTTTTAGTGCTGAACACTGATCAGGCGTTGGAGAAATATCTTATGTTTGAATATAGTATAAAAATATTACAAATGATTCACAACCTTTTATAATGTATTATGGTGATTGGTGACCTGACTTCATATGCCTCCATTGGTCGGATGTGTAAATTCAATCAACGGTCTTGTCACCTTGTTTTTTTTTTCGCTGCAAAGCTTCATGATGTCTATGTGGCTGTATAAGTTATTTTGTACGAGACTACGAGTACATGATTGTGTATGAAGGTACAGGGTGACATGTGCTGCTATACATGTACATGTAGGTACATGTACATGTTTTATGATGTGTATATTGGCTGATTGGACCATAGTGTTGTACAAGCTGTGTCAGCGACTGACAGCTATTGGTGATGACTACATGGTTGAGTCATAGTATTGATGAAGCTAAATCTAGTTCTAAGTGAGGATGTGGAGCTGTTAGCTTTAGTCTATGTCTGGGTGGAAATCTGTCATAACATGAAAACACTGAACAAGGAAAATATATTCAAAATTTACCATTTTCGCTTTGTTTATGGCAAATACTAAATATCTTTTCAACTGAAATTTAATATTTTATTAATGCGTCTACGATGGTAAGTTTCTGAATCTATTCACTGCAACATACATAATGTATTGCCGTATTTAAATTTTGGTGTAAATTTGAGTTTTCCTTATTATGTTTTAGATGATGGTTTCTTTGCATACATGTACATCTTTTATTTTGGACTTAAACTGGTTTATTTCTTGAACTACAATGTCAAAGAACAGTATGGTTACAAAAAATCCTTTTATTTTTTAGATTTCAGTTAAATTAACATATTTGGAAATCTGACTATGGAAGCTTTTCAAAGATATATACATTTTTGATGATCGGCCATTTAGATTATTATAACTAATAACATATTTATCGCTATTGTTTTTACCACTATATTTGGCATAGTTGGCTTTTGCCAGTCAAAACATATGCTAGTCAAAATCTTACCAGTATGTGTATGTAAAGATTCAGTTATGCTGAGCTTCATCATTAACTTTCATGTAGTTTGAGATGGGTATTGTCTGGTTGTGTACAGACTACAGTCAGTAGGATCCCTGATCTCTGTGACGTGCTAGTGTGATACATGTTATTCTATAGTGACTGATGATGGCATGGTTTACAATGAGACAGTGGCCAGTGATAAGGTATGACTCAGTTCTGGACTCACTGATCACTGTGATAACACCAGTGCCATCAATTCACTGTGTCACTGACACTCTGATCAAACACTGTCCCCAGTTTCTCCCAGAACCATTGACTCTTTATCCCTCTGGACAGGTAAACAATGTCTGTGTATTGATATGTATTATCACATGATAGAGAGAGAGAGGGGTCTGAGATGAAGAGTTAATTCTTAGTTACAAATTGGATGTAAGCTACCAGTAGTTGAAAGGTTAGAATTCAGTCAGCTGATACATGTCAGTGATTTCTCTGGAGGACACACCCACTCCCTGTCACACCCACTTCTGTGTGACTTCTCACTGCTGACTGACAGGAGGGGTTAAGGTGGACTGCCATTCCTTCCCCTTAGTTTACTGGTGAATTGGGATCCGGTTCAACAACAGTGTGCTGGTCACAAGTAACTATTCTCTACAAGGAGTGGTATTTCTTGTACATACTCTGCTTACTTACTCCAGCTTATATTCTGACACATGGGCTCTGATTATACAGGACTACAGAATGGTAGTAATTGTATTTAACACAGGAATAACAGAGGTAAATCTTGATACTTGTGATGTTAAGTTTTCACACTGGATAATGGACTTATTTTTAACCATGTGAAAGTTAAGAAAAAATGTAACTTGAGAAAACCCTTCTCATGAATAGGTCTCTCTTGATCTTAATTTATAAATATAGTACTGTTGTATAATAAATATGTACATGTGTGTGGCAAACCTAAAGGTATGTAACAGATCAATCTGATAATTGAGGTGAGAAATGACACTCATCTAGTCACTTGATACATACTACATAATAAAATATTCTCAAGTTATCAGATTTGGTAACTTTTTTCAGTTACTTGATCCTATCTCCTGGATTCACTGTATGCTATATATAGCAAACAGTTCAGTCTGATACAAGGAAATGTAATGTTTCCAGGTACTTCAATTTTTTGTTTCAATTCGGTGTACATATCATTGAAGTTGATAGTATGTTTCAAAGTACGCAAGAATTATAGCTTTCTCTCCTTGACAGTCTTGAAATTTATTAGTAAACTATAAGTGTATGTTTAGACATGATGTAGTGAATTTCTAAACTACATGTAAATGTATACCCGCTGCATAAACATAGACTTTGTATAGTGGTCATTCTCTTCACATTTTGTGTTCTTTTATTGAGGGGATCTTGGTCATTGTGTGTCAGTCATTGTGACATGTAGACTGCCCTGAGGCTTACTGGACAATGGTCAGTGGTCAGATCTTGTCCTGTCTTGATCCACAGCTGGCTGGACAATGGTCAGTGGTCAGATCTTGTCCTGTCTTGATCACAGCTGGCTTTACTTCACCCCTCAAACCACCTTCTCTTTGTAAAACTCTTACATCAACACAATTACAACTGTTTCTTTCAATTACAAACATCAAGTTAAATTATTGTTACGCTTGATTTAGCCGTTATCACACCTTTGGGTGAAATATGTCTTTGTTTTTCTTTGATTTACAGTTGCTCAGTTCCTCGGTCCGCAGTTGGTGCTCAAATCGTGTGAGCTAAAGAGACATTTCCTCTGGCTCTCAGTTTTTGACACATGGTTGACCATTCACTCGGTGACTTACATGTATTTACCATCTTAATAGTGATGTCACCATGGTTCCCATCATGTCCTCCCCCAAGAGGATCATGGTGTTCCAAGAATTGACCAGCTTGCAGCTCTAATTGTGATGTGCCACATTGGGGATTCACTCCATAACCCCTTGATCAGCAGTCCATGTTGACAGGGTTGTGGTAGCATCACTACGTTGGGCCGTGATACAATGTAGATGTATGTCAATATGCATCAAAATCACACATTTTGTGAGCTGGAAGCCTATCTACCAGGGTATTCCCATTATGTGTGTTCTCAATTAAGCTGGCAATTTTCATATGGTTTAAGAGCATGTTACATGTAATTGAGTTTAGGCGGACATAGGATGTATGTGATGAAGAACCCATAACAGATGAATTCACCACAATACCGGTACTATGTTTGATGTCAGGGGCTTTGAGCGCATTACAATCAAGGACTTTTGACTGGATTTCTGTCTGTTCAGGTCTCAGCTAGCCTCTCTCCAATCTCTGTTTCTACCTTTCTATAACAAACATTTATGAAAATTCAGGCAAGCTCTTATAGTTTACTTCTGTTGTTTTCTCTGTGTCTGAGAGATTGTTTTGTAGAAGTTCTCAGACTTGGTATGATGTCAGAGCTCTTACAAGCAGTGCCAGGCAGTCCCTTGACTTCTAGCACATCACATTAACATGTGGTCGGCAGCTAATCTACATTCCTCACACATGGTGCTAGAGAAATCTGAGCTCAGTAAGTGTTTATATCCAGCTGTTCATACTTAATTAAACAACCATCTAGCTTGCCAATAGGGCCTATCATATTGCTACTAGTGTATCTTTATAGTCTAGTTTACCAGTAAACTTTGAGCATATATGTCAATGGGGTTGTAACAACCAAATAACTTAAGTGCTGGATTGTATAGGATGAAAACATTAAGGCTTTGATTGAGTTTGTGGAGGAGGCATCATATATTACAGTACAGGTGTGTGTGGTATGTACCAACCACACCCCAGACTATGATGCTATTAGGATAGTCTCACAGGTGGCTTCTCATTAGGCACTGTATTCATCTGGTATTAACCTTTTCTGCTCTTTATGAATGATTCTGAATGAAGTATGAGGGTATCTCCTCTTTAAAGTAATACTTTCAGACTGATGCTGTGGAAACAATAAAGCTATCATCATTTGTACCTGAGCACATTCAAGGGGTCATACTGATGTATGGTCAGTTTTGTTCTTCAAAGATGCCCACAACAGAATTGTGATCAGAGCAAGTGAATGTCTAGCCTATATACTGTTTATTCATTTTCTGATTCAGCTTAGTCTGGGCTTTCATAAGGCATGGGGCTTGGAGTGTGTGCCTGTCTTGTGGTCATGAAGCCACTTGGAGTGTGTTCCTGTCTTGTGGCCATGAAGCCACACTGTTGTCTGGCAGCACCTTCCAGTCTCTATAGAAGGAGTGTGTGCCTGTCTTGTGGTCATGAAGCCACTTGGAGTGTGTTCCTGTCTTGTTGCCATGAAGCCACACTGTTGTCTGGCAGCACCTTCCAGTCTCTATAGAAGGAGTGTGTGCCTGTCTTGTGGCCATGAAGCCACACTGTTGTCTGACAGCACATTCAAGTCTCTATAGAAGGAGTGTGTGCCTGTCTTTAGGCCATGAAGCCACACTGTTGTCTGACAGCACCTTCCAGTCTCTATAGAAGGAGTGTGTGCCTGTCTTGTGGTCATGAAGCCACACTGTTGTCTGGCAGCACCTTCCAGTCTCTTTTGAAGGAGTGTGTGCCTGTCTTGTGGCCATGCAGCCACAGTGTTGTCTGGCAGCACCTTCCAGTCTCTATACAAGGAGTGTGTGCCTGTCTTTAGGCCATGAAGCCACACTGTTGTCTGGCAGCACCTTCCAGTCTCTATAGCAGGAGTGTGTGCCTGTCTTGTGGCCATGAAGCCACACTGTTGTCTGGCAGCACCTTCCAGTCTCTTTTGAAGGAGTGTAAGGACAAAATTATCTCATTATCCTCTTGTCTGTTTTTATCAGGAGAACACTGTCACTATTGTTTTAGCCATGAAATGCCTCTTAAACAAGACACAGATTTCTTTCCCTGAACTTCATTGTTATAGGATAGGCTTGTGTTTAGGTATAGATGGGAGAGATGTGCTGGATGTAAGCTGACAAATGAGAGAGATTAGCTGTGGTCAAACCAGGACAGTTCTTATTTCCTCTTTTAATTAATAATCCACTCGGTGCTATAATCCTTCTCCATTGTAATGGTTCCTATAAATACATCTCTAACTGAAACAACTGGTTTATTAGCACTGGAGTCAGACAGATAGTCTTTTATCAGGTGTAAAAAACACGTGTTGTTGATTCAGATAGGTGATCACTATGGTCAACTAGACGGCTTAGTACCTAAACTAGTCCTGGAAAAGCAGGTGGACATCCAAACATATTCAGGTTTAATCTGAAGTCCAGGTAACTAGTTTTAAAAAATCATGTGTGTAGTATGTAGACTCTGGAAAGTATTTAATTGTGTTGTAAAGGATTCTACATGAGTTTATTAGCATCTGATTGCACACATGTTCTCTCAAACAGGTATCTGCAGAACTCACAGGATGGGGCTCAGGCAGTCATGGGGTTTGTTTTTTCAAGGTTTATGTTTTGTTTTCAGGGTATTTTAATCAGACAGTTTGAGAACTGGAAAATCTTCATGTAAATTAAATACCCCTGAGTTTGACGTTAAGCGCTACACAAACAAACAAACCAAAGCTTTGATCAGTAACCGTACATGTACTAAACTATATCCTTTTACATCAGGTTGAAGAACAATGAGAATAATCTATAACTTCAAATTAATACAACAGGATTTTGACTGACAGATTACTTTATTTCTTTTTCTTGAAATATTAGAACGCCCTCTTAAGGAAACCTTAAATACAATCTAACAACGGATTGTGTGTCTGATTGACATTTGTGGAATAAAACTGTCTTCAGGTAAACACAGGTGTAATATAAACGAGATATCCAGGTCTGTGTGGACAGTATTGATGTGTTGACCTGCCAGAATATTTGCTCACTTTAGAGAGCATTGAATCACACTGGTTCTTATGGTTCATTGTTTATGTGGCACCTTCAGAAAGCCTGGGAATGCTTGGGAAAATGATCAACTTAATGGGTCAGTGCTGGGGTCAACTCCTCTAGTCCACACTAGCTCTCCTAAGAACAGAATTGAAACTCTACTCCACTGCTCACAGTTACATGCTGAATTAAGGGGAAATGGACAACACCTAGCTTGTCTATTTCTTAATTAAATGTTATATTTAAGTGCTTTCTTCACATTTTATGACTTACATGTATTTTGTTATAAATGTAAGTATTAGGATGAATAACCATGGTAACGGTTTTGAGGCTAAATTCCTAATGTTCTCTTTTTAGCTCTCTGGTGACAAGCTGAATTAAACAGATTCTAGTCATTGTTGTTGTTGTATTATTATTCCTGCCCTGTTCTAATCAGTTGACCTGTACAGATGTTTAGATATTATAAAGTTGTAGGATGTTGTTATAAAGGTTTTAATAGGTTCAACTATTTTTAGTCGTTTCCATTTGTTACATAGTGTCAAATTCACTCCTGTACAATGGTATGCTACATGTAGGTCTGTTCAGTTTATCCTGAAGAAGGAAGTCTGTCAGCATGTGTTATATGATTCTATCCAAACTCTGGGGATGAATTATTGATTGGGCTATAGACCTGCTGAGGTAGGAGTGGCTCTTATCTCTGCTCACCTGTACTCAGGTATGACTCAGTCTCTGAAGAAGCTCAGTCTGGTGAATGTCATGGTTTACAGACAGTGTCATCTCCTAAAAACACTCTGAATAGTAAGGTTACCTCGGCTGAATGACAGGTAAGTCCTATCTACATGGCCATCTTTAGATAGGCTGTCTGCTGTCAAATTTCTCAGGTGTATTTATAGTCTACCAGAATGTCAATTGAAGACTTCAGAAGATGTATAGTTTATAGGTTACTTGTTGTAGTTAGTGGGCATAGCGTGACTGTCATTAGTATGTTGTAGGTCTCCCCATCTTTAGGGGAATACAGACATATAAGTTTTCTGTACCATAGGTATCCCAGGGCTTCTATCCACTACCTTTCTCGTTTGTTATTATACGGTATACCATGAAGATATGATTATTGTCGACAATGAAAAGTTTGCCATCTGCCTTTTTTGGAAAGGACATAAATTTTTAGCAAACTGCCATTTTACCCACTGTATAATTTACATTCATTTTGGATCTGTTGAGGGATGCAGGGTGTGAAGTCTAATGTAAAGATAAGCTATTAATAGATTGAACTATGTATCCCTTTGGTTAATTGGTGTTCTGTTTATATAGAACATACCTGTCTTCATGTCACAGTTAGTACATTCTGTTATAATTTTGGTTGTGTGTCAACTCCGATAAACCCGGCTGTCAGACTTACTTTTTTTATTTGTTTAAAGTTCCTGATTATGTTTGTGTGCTCCAGACCAACGTGGGAGTTTTAAGTGTACTGCAGAGTGAAAATGACAGTGTTGGTTAAATGTGGGTGTTTTAAGTATACTGCAAAGGGACAATAATAGTGTTGGTAAAATGAACCTCATTGAGAAGTTAGTTGGGTAAAGAAAGCTCCTTATTGAGTAGGCTTATGGCTTTCATCTACAGATATAACCACAGATTGATTCTGAAAACAAACTGGTTATTTACCTCCTCCCAAATGGTCTGGTTATTTACCTCCTCCCACATGGCCTGATGTAACCCTTTCAGATCTGATCTAACTGTCTA
>JAVFBX010221321.1:0-11352 GCA_034783855.1 Mopalia kennerleyi | reverse complement strand
TAGTATGAAAAGGATTATCGCACCAGACATTGTTTTGTTTGTTGACACTAGATATCATGTTGTTAAGAGTTCAACACTTAATCAAACATACGCCACAGGATTTCAATTGCCTTGACCATAAAGCAAATAACATCCCGTGAACCCATGTGTGCGCATGCGTGAATCAAGCCATTTAGCGCAATTCGTGTTCACTGGGCGGTGACAAATCCAGCTGTGTTGCGTCAGGCGGAATTGATCATTGCACACTTTGAAGTGGCGGAATTGTTACTCCTTGTGCTATACGGTATACCTCCATGGATATACTCCTCAAAGCTATAGGCCTAAGCGTATTTATACAGAAATATATTTGACGAGTTTGCGAGATTTGTTTGTTTGTTTGATTTGAGTTTAATGTCATGCAGCTCATGCTCAAGGGTATTTCACTTATATGACAATGGATTTTCAACCTAACAATCATCTTTCCCTACTTAAAGTGGGACATCATTGTAAAAACTTCCAACACGCGATTGCCGGAGTTTTTGGCACATCATGACGCTGTATATACAGGTGCTATCCCTATCTTACAAATATATATTTTAACAAAATTACAGAAGAACAAAAAAGCAGTTGTTACAATAATCCACAAAAATATACCGAGAACATTACCTCACCATCAAGTGCTCAATTTCCGTTACATTTGAACAATTACTTCCCCAAAACTAATTCTACATTATTAAAGTCATCAACCAAGTATGAGTTTTAAATATATAAAAATAAATTATCAAGCAAACATACACTGCTGGTAAAAACGAAGTATTTGCTGGAGACCTCAGAATCGGACTTCTTTACACTGCAGGGAAAATGTCATTTTGTGTTGGGAAAAGGGTTTGACGAGTCTCAAGGGAGAGCACCCGTTCTAACAGAGTTAACTTAAGGATTACAAAGTTACTTCCCTTCAATACAGATTATAACAGCTCATTCCGATATTTGGAGTACCAGCTTTGAGCGTGCAGTGATACTCGTCGCATCACAGCGTGAATGGACTTCACAATACTTGATATGGTATGATATGATTTATTCACCATAAATAATAAATAAAAATATTTGTTAGTAAAAAAAAAAAACAGCCAATAAGGGCTTGTTCTATTCCATAATAATATACAGTTTTAAACAGAACCGTTATATTTAGTTTGATTACAAAAATATACATACCGATATTACATATTTTATATATGTCTACACATGCATAAACTAAATACCTAATTGAGTCTTTCGGTAGACACAATATTAGATCTCACTAGCGAATATACGTACAAGAAATAATCTTTTTAAGTCCCATTTTTAACGTATATAAAATATAAGAAAAATATAAATGTGGCAATAATTAGTCATTTTCTTTTATAAGAGTAATTTTAATTTTAGATTTAAAAAGAGACACAGATGCTATGCTGCGCAGTTGGTAATAATTATTCCATTCTCTAGGACCGGTAGATGTAATCAGAGAGGTTTCTTCTGAAAAAGGGTATGTGGAAATCAAATCAATAACGTCGAGTAGACGAGACTGTATATCAGACTGAAAAGCGTTTTGAAATGAGATGAAGAGTATGAAAGAATTTATATGTTAGGATATGGTTGCTATAGGAGACAAGTTGGGACAAAGGCAATATTTTAAAGCTGTAAATATGGAAGCAGTATGACCCAAGCACTGGGATAAATTAATTGCACGAATAACTCGTTTTTGAACCAAAAATAGCGGATTTAAGTGGGACTTGTATATAGGTTATTCCATGAGTCAAATCAGGGTAAATAAGAGAATAATAAAGAATAGAGATTTTTTGTATAACGCGTTTAATGACACTAGCGATTTTTTTACGTATAAATTCTATGTGTTTTCTAGTTCAACTTTCGTTCAATTTCCGTGTTTTTATATTAATACATGGAATGACTCGTAAGCGATTTTTACTATTTGCTTCAATTGACCTGAAATTAGTTTTTTTAATAATATTAAATAACACACGGTTAGCGCATTAAACCACTCGTGTAATTTCCCAAGTTCTGTGTTCATAGTGTCTACAGCCATTAGAGGGTCATCTAAAGAACGCGAAACACTGGTGTCGTCAGCAAAAATAAATATGTTGCACATCTGCGTACATAGAAGAATGGGCTATTCAAATTTCAAAAGCCTAAGTGAAATAATTATCAAGATACAGAACAGACAAGTTTCCCGGACAAAGGCAGTCAATTTGCATAATTAATAGGGAAATTTGCATAATTCCATGATTTAATTTCTACCTTGCACATCTGCGTATATAGAAGAATACACTATGTAAATTTAAAAAGCCTAAGTGAAATAGTAATCAAGATACAGCCCAAACAAGCTTCCCAGACAAATGAAGCCAATTTGCATAATTAATTGAGAAATTTGCATAATTCCGTGACTTTCTTTGAACATCCGCGTATACAGAAGAATGCAATATGCCAGTTTAAAAAATTTAAGTGAAAAAGCCCAGACAAGCTTCCCAAACAAACGGAGCCAATTTGCATAATTTATGGGAAAATGTACATAATTCCGTGACTTTTTTCTATGTTGCACATCTGCGTACATAGAAGAATGGGCTATTCAAATTTCAAAAGCCTAAGTGGAATAGTAATCAAGATACAGAACGGACAAGTTTCCCGGACAAAGGCAGTCAATTTGCATAATTAATAGGGGAATTTGCATAATTCCATGATTTATTTTCTACATTGCACATCTGCGTATATAGAAGAATGCACTATGTAAATTTCAAAAGCCTAAGTGAAATAGTAACCAAGATAAAGCCCGGACAAGCTTCCGAGACAAATGGAGCCACTTTGCATAATTAATGGAGAAATTTGCATAATTCCGTGACTTTTTTTCTACGTTGCACATCTGCGTACATAGAAGAACGCATTAAGCAAGTTTCAAAAGCCTAAGTGAAATAGTAACCAAGATACATCCCGGACAAGCTTCTCGGACATACGGACACACGGACACACAGACACACGGACGCACGGACACATAGATGCACGGACACACGGACAGAAAAAGTAAAACCTATATAATAATACACAAATAAACATCATACGTTATGTGGACCAGGTGTTCTGTGGACCAGGTGTTCTGGTCCAAACCCTCCTCCAATTAATTATTCACAGGAAGATTGTTTGTTTGTTTGATTGGGGTTTATGCATACTCAAGGGTATTTCACTTATATGATGAGGGATTGTCCACTTCACCTTGCCTAATTACGGTGGAAAACCGAGAGGAAATCTCATAAAAACCACCCTCATGATTGCCGGAGCCACAATGTGTGACTCACTCATATACCTGATGGTCGACATGAATCACAGGAAGAAGGAATTTTGTGTTACCCCTATGCTCTTAGAACACCAAGACAACAGGAAGCTCCCTCAAATCACCAGATGTTTTTCTTGTATAGCCAAATTCGGCCTGGTGGTTTGCAAAATAAATACACAAAAGTGATACACATCGTAACAAAACATACACAAAAACGGCAACTTCAAAACAGCAATTAACTAGGACTTTGAGACACTTGGATACCAATGAGAGAGTGAAACTTTAAGTGTTGTTTGACAAGATATTTACCTTTGATATTAGGGTATGGTTTGTCATTTCTGCCATCCAGGAGATCGAGTAGCGGTCCAAGGAGATTGTTAATGTCTTCTTTCTGATCATAATAGCCATACCTGACCAGGTAACTGATCAGCCGCAACACCTGCCAATTAGAACCAGACAGTCAACATTTGGGTTTTGAAATTTGTTTTAATTTATATTCATTATTCTGACTTCTGTTGTCCTAATAAATTGATAATACAAGTTTGTGTTAATAAATAGATTCCTGCAGACATTTCATTATTAAATTAAGTTCTTTAATTTTTATATCAATTTGCAACTGTAAGCTGTTATACACTATTCTTGAGAATATCCGACAGGTGTACATTATCTGACGAATATACCTGATAGGTAAATGTACATAACCTGATGAATATAGCTCACAGGTAAATGCACATTACCTGATGAATATACCTGACAGGTAAATGCCAATTACCTGATGAACATATCTAACAGGTAAATGCACATTACCTGATGAATATACCTGACAGGTAAATGCCCATTACCTGATGAACATATCTAACAGGTAAATGTATATTACCTGATGAATATACCCGAAAGGTAAATGTATATTACCTGATGAATATACCTGACAGGTAAATGTATATTACCTGATGAATATACCTGACAGGTAAATGTACATTACCTGATGAATATACCTAAAAGGTAAATGTAGATTCCTTGATGAATATACCGGACAGGTAAATTTACATTACCTGATGAATATACCCGACAGGTAAATGTATATTACCTGATGAATATACCTGACAGATATATGTATTTTACCTGATGAATATACCTGAACTCTGTTTCAATCTTAAATTAAAGACAATATAAATATATATCATTTCTCATTTCTGAACTCATTGTAGGCTTACCTGTTCCACTAACATGTTGTGACCAATCAATGAAGCCGTCATATCTCTGTTAACATCCAGGAACTTGGTTATCCAATCACGGAGTTGAGTAAAGGCATAGGAGGTGACACGGTTTTTTGAGGGTCCCTACAAAATACACAGAAATATACCAGTCTAAGTTGTTACTAAATGAAATGATACAGATGACCTTTATTAAATTTACTGCCTTGTACTTCAATGCCTAATTGGTGACTAGCAGTTCCCTGTTCCAAGATTTCCATACTAATGATGCTTATTTTACAGTTATTGCTCAAACTGTAGGAGAAGGATGATCAAATGTGATACGTGAGGTGAGTGTGACTCTCTTAATCCCATCGGAAGTACTCTATCAATGTTGGAGTTAAGGAGAAACAAGCTTAAACAGTCACTATATCCATATATAACTCCGCTTTAATCATGGAAATAGTTCAATCATATGGTTATCCAACCATCCATTTGATTGGAATGACCCCATTTAAAATATGAATGTAGTTTAGTGTAAGACCAATGTGTTTCTAAAATTTAAAAAACCCTTGTTAAGCTGTCTGTCATACTATTATTATCATTATGTTACCATGGAAACCAGCAATTTTATTGGAATGACCCCATTTTAAATATGAATGTAGTTTTGTGCAAGAACAATGTCACATGAGTTTCCAAAATTTGAAAACCCTTTGTTAAGTGGTTTTGTTTTAAACGTGTTCACATTGTCTTGTTACTCTTGTATATTATTATAATTATTATGTATCATTATGCTGCCATGGAAACCAGAAATTTGATTGAAATGTCCCCATTTTAAAAAGGAATGTAGTTTACGGCAAGACCAATGTGTTCCAAAATTTGAAAACCCTGCGTTAAACGGTATGGTTTTAAACATGTTCACATCATCTGGTATACTTTTATTATTATTATAATGTATCATTATGTTGCTATGGAAAAAAAGGCTATGGCCTTTTTTTTGCTTGAATAGTAAATAAGGGGTGCCCAAACTTTAGACCTGGATCAGGCAGGGCTGGGCCCGATTTCACAAAACTAATTTTGACCATAGTGAAAAACTTTACACATTTTACATAGTTTAAATCCTATTTGTTTCCTTAGTGTTTATATAGAGATATAAATCCTAAAATATCCAGTGGCTGAATTAAAAAAAAAGTGTTACCGGTATATTAATTTTTTTCACATTGAACAACTGCTTTGTGAAATTGGCGCCTAGTGATTTAGTGTAGATTGCCGGCTGCAGCGGTCAACTGGGGATTTAGTGTAGATTGAGATACGGGACTTACTGATTTGCCGGCCGCAGCGGTCAGCTGGTGATTTAGTGTAGATTGAGATACGGGACTTACTGATTTGCCGGCCGCAGCAGTCAGGGGTCGGTCAATCTTCTTGTTCTTGCCGACGTCATCATAAATAAAGGTGAGGTTGATGATGTCCAGAAGAGAAAAGTTCTCACCGATATCAACAAACAGGGCTGAGGAAAACAAAACACAAAGATAATTAAGTTGAAGCTGAATACTCCAGTGAAATTGTACCAAACATATGGGTAAATTATCAGTGTGGACAAGAATTGTTTGTTTGTTTGATTGGGGTTTAACGACGTACTCAAGGGTATTTCACTTATATGACGTGCCAAGGGTGAAGAAAACCACCCTTGACACCACCAGCAACAAAGAAAGACAAACAGGACAACGACAGGACGCAATACAGACACCACAAACAGATCGGCTTCCTGTTCCCCTTCTGAGCACAAGGGCAACATGAAGCTCCCTCCAACCACCTGCCAGTGTGGTCAAGAAAGACACCTATTTGTGCCCACTGAATTCAACTAATACCTAACAGTTGACAATATAGGAGCCCTACTGGGTGACTGATTAATGTAAAGTATGTTTTATAAGCGGGAATTTATTTTCTGGAATTAGTTTTCGTGTATTTATGTATCACAACACTAAAATTTCCAGAAATTGTACATGTTTCTTTGCACACTTGTCCATTGTTTTAATTGTTGAGATGTGTTTTAGCTGTTCAGGTGGGTAGGGATTATCAGCTATTTACAGGTAACTTACTTATGTTCACACCTACCATGAGCAAACAATGTTCACACTTACCATGAGCAAACAAAGACAAGGCCATGCTGTCTGTTTTGATGCGTCTTAATTCATTGTCTTGTAGAATTTAGAAAATCCAATAGGATACCATAGAAAATCCTATACCATTTTGTACAAAATATGTTAGGATTTTTTTGGTGATTGTATAAGTGAAAATAATTTATAAACTGCGAAAGTAAAAATAATTTGTTTTTCTTTCTCATTAACTTCTCCAGGTGTACATACCTATAATGAGGTCACAGTACTTGGCTCTCACCACGTCAGGTAAATCAGCGTTAGTTAGACAGAGAAACGCTTCCTGCCAGCTCAGGTATTTCAACTCGGCTGTTATCACCTTAATACAGTTCTCATTACGACCCTGAAATGAAACATTGACAACAAATAACTTTATTTCCTTTCTGCAATGTGGTACTGTTTTGTTTGTTTGTGACACTTAAAAAAACGTCCCACTACACTTACAAAAAGTTTTCCTCCATCCCATTACACTTACAAAACAGTTTTTCTTCGTCCCCCTACACTTACAAAACAGTTTTTCTTCGTCCCCCTACACTTACAAAACAGTTTTCCTCCATCCCACTACACTTACAAAACAGTTTTCCTCCATCCCACTACACTTACAAAACAGTTTTCCTCCATCCCACTACACTTACATAACAAAGAATTTCTCTATAACACTACACTCAGATATCAGAGTTTTCCTCCGTCCCACTACACTTACATAACAGAGTTTTCCAAACAGGTCTAGTTGATGTTCCAGGAAGTCAAACTGTTCATCAGAGTTTCCTTGTTTCTGAAAAGAAGATTTTTAGAAAAAAATTATGAGTAAATAATATAGTTCTGGTAGTTAATTCTGATTCTGATCATGCACATTCTTCTAGAAACTTGACACAATTGATAGCATTGTTAAAAGGTCTATTGCAATTTTCTATTCTAGTCAGAAGCTGTTAATAATAAAATCCATGTAATATAATAATCTTTACAAAAATAATGTTTGTCATTTAGTTAAATGTACAAGAAAATTTAAACGAAAATCACAATTCACAGCGATGCTTAAAATAAGGGTATGGTCAACAGAGGTTTTTATAGACACTTTTTCTTCGGGAATACCCCGATGAAAAATAACAGCAAATTGAGTTTTTTCTTAAAATGATATTCAGTTTTGTTTGAGAAATTGAGTCTTGGCTTATTTCGGCCACTGGCGAGCTATAAATTCAGAATTAACAGTGGATTTTCGATGACAAATTAGTTAAATTGAGTATTAATGCATTTTAAGCGCCAAAGACGCGCTAAAAATATTAAGTTTTAGGCAATATCAAATGGAGTTTATGAGAAATTCTTGTCTATAAAAACCCCTGGGTCAAACCAAGAAACCCAATTATGACAATGATGCTGAATAAAAGGAGACATCACAGTTAAATCACAACAAACGCCACACAATAACATGGTTAAGTAGACAATTTAGTGAAATTAATATTCAAAGACAACACAAATAAACAGGAAGCTCCAAGAAAGGTTAGCTCAGAGCACCAGGACAACAGGAAACTGCCTCCGAGAACTTAGCTCAATTTAGCACCAGGGCAACAGGAAGCACCATTTGTACATATAGGTCAAGGAATATCAGCGCAACAGAAAGATCCATTCCAACACCTAACTGGAGGAAAACCCTGGCAGTAGGAAGCTCCCTCTGAAAGTGTATATTAGGGCAACAGGAAGTTCCCTCTGAACGCTTAGCTTGAGGAAGCCAGGGCAACAGGAAGGGGCATCCCAGCACCTAACTAGAGGAATACCAGAGTAACAGGAAGGGGTATCCCAACACTTAACTAGAGGAACTCAACGGCAACAGAAAGGGGGGCGTCCCAAACACTTTAATAGAGGAAAACCAGGGCAACAGAAAGAGGCATCCCAACACCTAAGTAGAGGAATTAAAACCAGGGCAACAGAAAGGGGCATCCCAACACCTAAGTAGAGGAATTAAAACCAGCACAGCAGTAGGGGCATCACAACACTTAACTAGAGAAATACCGCGGCAACAGGAGGGGGGGCGTCCCAACACTTAACTAGAGGAATACCACGGCAACAGGAGGGGGGCGTCCCAAAACTTAGCTAGAGGAATAAAACGGCAATAAGAGGGGGGCGTCCCAACACTCAAAGAGTGGAAAACCAGAGCAACAGGAAGGGGCATCCCAAAACCTAACTAGCTTTGAAAGCATAGCCAATACGTACAATATTGATTTCCTGTTAGACGAATCAAAAGACAATCGTCAATTGACTACATTTGATATTCACAGACGTTTCATTGGCTTTGATTGATTGATTGGTGTTTTACGCCATACTTAATGGTATTTCACTTATATGACGGCGGTGTATTTCAACAATAACTGACACTAGCACAACCAAGATGTAAAGCGCTGCCATAATGTTCAAGATTTAATTTTGAATAAAGATAACAAATATCGTAGCTCTTTAAAAAAAAACGCCCTTAACCAGAGGGCCATATCATTGCGAAGTAAAAAGAACGAAAACATCAATAAGAAAACTGGAGGAAAAAAAAAACAAAAACACCAAATGATCAGAGAATACACACACACTGAATCATTAATTAGTAGCAGAGGACAACGTCTCACATGGGAAATGCAGAGTAAGATACAAGGCACACCAATAGAGATTGTTAATTTGTGACAACAAGGTTACTTTGACAGTGATTTCAATCCAACCATCCCCTGCCTTTTCAGCAAACTTTGTTCGATGCCTGACAGAGAGTTCTTCTGGGTTAGCACTGCTGGCTCTGCCACTGCTTGACCAATTAGATTTCGCCAATGTCTACAAATTGGTGTGTATATTATTCAGTTGACGAAGTTCATATCTTTATTTTCTTAATTTTCTTAGTGTACAGCAAGCCTCTCAGATTTGATTTAATGCTGACGAAGCCAGCCAAAGGATTTTGATTTTGTTAGATTGGGGTTTAACGTCGTATTCAAGGGTATTTTGCTTATATGACAACAGATTGTCCACTTCAAACTGTTTCTTTGCTAATTACGATGGAAAAACAGGAGGAAACCTCATAAAAACCACCCCTGCGATTACCGGAGCCACATCGTGTGACTCACTCATACACCTGAAAATGAGTACCACGGTTGTATAGAACTTCTTTACTTCACTGCACATGTATGGTGAGTTCTAATTACATTAGGCTTCTTTCCCTCGTATATCATAGTGGTTTGTTTGTTTCATTGATTGGGGTTTAACGCCTTACTCAAGGGTATTTTGCTTATATGACAACGGACTGTCCACTTCAAACTGTTCCTTGGCTTATTACGGTGGGAAACCGAGATGAAGTTGATCTGAAGTCCCAAGTCGGTCGAGTATACGGACATGAAACAAAACAGTTCTTGTTCAAATGATTTTTTTTTATTGAACCCAAGAGTGAGAAATAAAAGAAACTAATGAATTAATTTTTTGCATCTCAAACACTAAATCAGCCGTTAGTTAGAGATTTGACCAATTAGATACAATACTCTGGTTCAAACTTATAGGTATACAATTCAGCTACAAAAACCCAACAATTAATAGGCTGTCAGTAATATTTTGATTTGATGTAGTCCCGCGCATTTAGCTAAAAATGAGTACATTTTCTCAAGCTTTGACGGCTACAGAATGGGCTGCTAAAGCAATAGCCCGAATACAATTCAGCGACAGTACTATTTCATTTTGATGTAGTCCCGCACATTTAGCTAGTAATGAGTCAATTTTCGCAAACATTGACAACTATAGAATGGGGCTATAAAAGAAACTAATGGAAAAACTGCAATCCTTTATAACATGAATTCCCCTGAACTAATAATTAAAGTGTGTTAATGCAGGCAAACTGAAGGCAGATTACGATATAATCGACGCTTATATTAGTTGCGGATTTAGGTTGAAGGCCAGCAAGATGAGTTACACCTGAAATTGGTTGGTGTTCCTGCAGTAGCTATTGAGCTTTATTGGAGGTGTTGAATGGCTTACCCTTGTCGCAAACTGATGAAGAGGCTCCCACGTGCGTGTGTTATCAGTCGAGACGTACACCACATCCTCGGCTCTGTTAATCACCTGACCCAACTCCGTGTAATACACACAATTCTACAAATAAACACATTAATAAACCTTTCACAACAATACTAATGAATGGAAGAAAAGGGGGGCTTAAACGTACAGCAGAATTTAGTGAACACGCTACATGAAGGCCTACATGCCTGTGCTGATCGGTCAAGTTCGTTCACCTGGAACTTCCACAAACTGAAATTTAGGAAACCTGGAATAGGTTACCCGAAGCCACACCAGTTCTTAGTAGAAAAAAGTTTGCTTTGTTTTGTTTGTTTGTTTGATTGATTGATTGAGGTTTAACGTCATACTCTAGGGTAATAATATAAAGTGATAATCAGACAACTCAAATATTCATACAATTCTTAAACGATATAATAAAACACAGCTATTAGTCTCATTGTGTGTACCCTAAAACTTCTAGCAGTTGGGACAGAGAAATAGGCTTTACCACAGGGGATTACATATTATTTCTGTGGACTGTCCGAAAATTAGAGTGTCCGAACTTTAAGAAGTTATACGGTACTTGATATTACGGTCTTGTGTAAACATGTAGAGACTTATATTTGTTTGATTGGTGTTTAACGTCGTACTCAAGGGTATTTCACTTATATGACGACGGAGACAAAAATAAAACGTA